>VYZW01040219.1:2833-86458 GCA_013401315.1 Balaeniceps rex | reverse complement strand
GGGGAGCGGTCCCCCTCCGCCGCCCCGGCCGCGCCTCGCTGCTCCACGGTGTGTCTCCGGCTGGGGGTCGCCCCTGCCGCCAGCGACAGCCGCTGGGCGCCCGTGCCCCATGCACGCATGCCCCGAGGCTGCGGCCGGGCTGCAGGGGCTGCCGCAGGCCGCGGGCGCAGGCTGGCGTGGGTTGTTGCCCTGTGGGCCCCACAGCCCTCCAGGGCTGGCGGGACCCCGGTCTTGGTCTCGCCACCCGTGACACAGGCCCAGGCCGATGCATGGTCTGGCCTGGCCCTGGCGAGGGACCGCAGGCGGCCTTGCGCACCAGCGCAGGCTGCTGTCGCCGCGCCGCGGGCACGGACCACTGATACTGGGGAGGTTGGCCAGCGTGCGGAGGGAGGGCAGGCAGCCATCCAGCGGAACCCAGGCAGGCTGGAGGCAACAGGAACCCCATGAAATTGAGGACGAAGGGGGGAAAGTCGGCAATGACAGAGCCTGGAGCTGGAGGGGCTCTGCGAGGAAGGCCCTGGGGCCCTGGCGGGCACAGCCCTGAGGGCCCTACGAACAGGGGCACGGTCGGGCGGTGGAGGGAAGGGGCTGTTCCCCCCAGCTCAGTGCTTGTCACACTGCATCTAGGTACTGTGTCCAGTTCAGGAAGGATGTCGATAAACCAGAATGATAAACTGCTGCCGAAGGAGGGCAGCAAGCGAGGAAAGGGCCAGGTTGCCTCCTCTGCTCTGCCCCTGCAGACCTCGGGGCAGGTCCATGTCTGGGGGTGATGCAGTGCTCTGAGCCACGCGACGCTGGGGCTGGAGAGCCAACAGACCACCTCCTCTTCTTAACCTATTCGTCTCTTCAGACCACATTTTTCTTGATACCTTTTAGTTTTCCTAAAGATGTGTTCTTCTCATGCATTCGTTACCTAGTTTGGTTTTTCTCTTTGTAAAAAGGCCTTTTTGTTTGTAACCGTCACTTCTGTCTTCCTCGTAAACAAGTCTGCAGCAGACCAAAGACGTCTCACAAATTCAGAACCTGGAAATCAGATTCCACCCCACCTCACCCCCCCAAATCAGATTTGTCTTAACAAACCTATCAGTAATGAAAAGTCCGAGTTCTTGAGTTGGTTAATGTCCTGTTTTTCCTACAGATGCTGTATGAGGAATGACATCAGCATTGCATACGCATGTTGGTTGCTGTAAATTGTGAGGTGTTTCCAACAAATCAAGAACATTTTGCTGAAGGAAGCTCAGATGTGTGGTAGACTGGTCATGACCTGCATGCTGATGTTGGTGCCTTTTCTTTAACAGCACAAGGTGTTATGTGATTAATGGACAAAAAAATTTCATTTAAAAAATGGCTGCTATCTCATTTTCTCCTGCTGAAATGCTTTTTAATGAAATGCTTTTCACCTTGAAAGAATTATGGACAGGGACAACAATTAGTGTTTCTAAGCTGGTATAATAAAACACCGATTTCATTAATAGTCTAAGGAAAACACAGAACGCAACTGTAGGCCAAATGGATGATAACAACATTCAAATGAAAAGGGAACTGTCTGGTTATTTTTTATCAACTTTGACAGAATGCCGAAGTGGAGGTTGTTAAAATGGGATGCTATTGTGTATTCTATTTGTTACTGGGATGGAACTTGGGATACTGAATTTAGTCTTTTTGAAGCTAAAGGTTTTTTCCTAAATATAAACCAGGAACAATCAGAGCTTAAAATACCTCCCTAAGAGAAAGTATAGGGTTTTAAAGCAATATTGTCTCAACCCCGCCATGTAGAATTGAGCCACAGTACTTTTTTTAGTGCACACCTTGGTCTGCGAGGAAAAGCCTGTGGGTACGCTCCTGTGTGGGCAGAGTGGGAACAGGAACTGTCAACCCTCAACCCCATTAATTTGGGACCCCATCTGTTGTCCTTTTGACAAGACTAAAGAGATGGGGAAGAAATCAGGACATTAAATCTCACCTTTCTCCTACTCTGGAGCAAAATTTTACCTTCTTCATTGCAAGTTTTCCTGGACTGGCACTTGCCAGGCTGTGTCAAAGTGAATTTCACAGCTTGTCTTGCCCCCTGTCCTGGATGCTCAGGCTCCTCTGCCGGCAAAGGAAAAATGTCCTTTCCAGCTCTCCAATGGCAGCTAGCAGGATGGCCAAAATAAGGTGAGGCTGTACTGCTCCCAGGTCAGAAACTGATGACAGCGTTACAAATATAATTTATTACACTCGCAGGCATATAGAGACGATGTGAAAACTCCTGCGATTACTAAATATGAACTAGTGAGAGATACCAGGCTTGTCCAAACCCAGAGATTTCTACTGATTTCTACTGTTTGGCACAGTTTGCATGCTGCCTCATGGCACAAGCACCTCGGGGTATGTCCACCACGTATTTGCTGTAGGTGGGGGAATGCCCTGAAAAGGTGCCCAAACAAGTGCTCTGCAGATGGCACTTTTGAAGGTGTATTGTGCTGTGTTATTAATGTTAGCGTGTTGCGGCTAGCTGATTATTTGCTCTGGTCTGCCGCTGATGAACCCAAGGCAGCGCACAGGGAGCGGCTCTTTTCCCAGTGATCTGGCAGGTTATTTGACCCCATCTTTCAGGCAGAAACAATACGCAAAATTGTCTCAGCCTTAGGGTGGTTCTGAAGAGGAGTTTGCTTCCCTTTTGTTGCCTTAAAGCAAAAAGGTGATGTATAAAATATTGCCAGGCAGTTTATTTCTACTAGGAGGCGCTCTTCGACCTGGGTTTGGATGGGCCCCTCCACCCCTTTTCGGATGCAGCCTCAGTTTGTGTTATCCTCACAGGGCTGTTGCGAGCCTTTGCTTGAAACACCCCACAGCCCAGGGAGCCACGGTGAGCCTGGGGCTCAGATGCTGAGGCCGTTCCCTCTTCCCAATTCAGGAAAGTGCCGTTTGTCAGGGTTCCAAATTTGTGGGTGATTTGGTGGCTTGTCTCTGTTGTTTGCAGAAGTAAGCGCAAGAAGCAAAGGCATTCTGTAAATTGAAGGTCAATGTGTTAGGCCAGTAAGCAGAATGAAGTCCAATAACGAATTATTTAATATTCCATGCAAAAGCTCTTGTAGCAAGGTGTTTGTTGGTTTTTTTTGGTTTTTTTTTTAGCTTATAGGATACTTACCACATAACACACTAGATTTAAATAATCTTCAAAAGCTTTTTTTCTTCTTTGTTTGTGTGGGACAAATGCTTGCAGTTGTCCCATTCTCAGTGAGATTCCTGCATGTGCTTTTTGCTGGCTTTGAGCCTCAGTGTGAAAAATGTCCAGACCATTTCCAAACTCAATAAATATTTGCAGCTACAGTTTATGATTTATCCACCATCCAGTTAGATTTATTTGAGATTATTTGGGTTTGTACGATTCGCACACAGTATTTTTTATTGCTGCATTGTGTTTCTTGTGGCGTGTAAACCAAAGGATTGTAGTTTCTGGAAGGCTGCGCAGTGATCTGAAAGGTGCTGCTAGACTGGAAGAGCTTAGCACAGGGTGCCTTTATTTCCACACCCTGTTAGACCTCTGCATTCTTGCTCCTGGCCACACTACAGAGCGAGTTAGCTCCCTCCAGCTGGTTTCGTGATCCGCCTCCTTTCTCCGATGTCCTCAGCCCCACTTCCCTGCAGAGAGATGCTAGGAGGACAGTAAAGGCTCTTTTATTGACAGGTCAGAGCACGGCTCAGTTTTGCAGTCCTACACAGTGGCTGTCCCACAGAGCCCCTCACTTCAGCAGAGGCTGTAGTGGCATGCCCTCGGGAGCACTGATTTGTGGAGGCCCTTTCACTCTGGAAGAAAAGAAGACATGTTTGGCCTGATGGACAGAAGACACTGATGGATGGAAGAGCAGGAAGCCTGACAGCCCCGATCCCCCACTGGGCTGTCCCTTCATCCGCTGCCACCCACAGATGGGGAATTACAGGTGGCAGAGAGGGACGTCCCCCGCCTCTCTCAGCAGACTCCATGTGCAGGGCAGGATGGAGCTGACTCACTGTGCTTTCTCAACGTCCTCGATGCCCTCTGGCAGGCGCACGTTGAGCGTCTCTGGGAGCAGGAAGGCCACCGAGCCACAGCACACTGCTACACCGCAGTACGTCACCTCGGGCAGAGGCCTCCACACCTCATCCAGCAGAAACACAAGTGGGGCCAAAGCCCCGCCGAGGCGTGCCACGAAGGAGGTGTACCCCATCCCATTCTGCCTGGAAAGGTAGGGCACCGTGGTAGTGCAGACCACCATGAGAAGAGATGGGTACTTATTTCATATCAGACCTTGGGAGAAAGTGCAGACCCTCTTCCTCTTCCCCCTGTTTTTCTATACGTACTGAGGCTTTCCCTCTCCCTGGATTTTCCTCTGCCAGTTTTTTTCTAGGTTGTTTTTTTTCTTTCTTCATATCGTCCTACAGAGATAATATTTCACAGAGAGCAACCGTAGGTGCTGTGAGAAATAGATTTATGCCTATTATGAGAAAGAAGCTGCAGTTCCACACTAAAAATATCTGCTCTAAAGTTGTTTCCACTTTAAATGTCTAAAACCCCAAGTGCATTTTCTACTTAGTAAGTCCTCCGACCCGCTGAGAGCAAACCTAAGTCCCTCCTTCTCCCAGGTACTTCTAAGGCAGGTGGCATGCACTAGAGATACCTGTGAGCACCTTTGGTCCTGCTGTAGCTATAAGCCCAGGAGAGCTTGGAGAGGAGGCCAAAAATGAGACCTGGGACCTATTCCGCTTACTAATCTTCAGGGGATGGGTGGCATTTCACACTGACAACAAGGATCCCAGGACCTACTTGTGCATATGCAGAGTAAGTACTGCAGAAGGAACCAACATTTTTGTCTTTATCTGTCAATGTCCTTGAGCATGTAAAAATACAAACCAATCCGAGAAGTAGCAGATCAGTGTGCCCGCTTTGGTTTAAATATGCATCATTCCCTGCATGCAACAGACCAGTGAAAGTTAAAGGACTCAATGGCAGAAAAGGGTACTCTGGGCAGGGAGGGACAGAGCTGAAGTAAGCCACAAGGCCTGCTGTGGTCCATGAGGGTTTTTTCAGACTTTCACAAAGAAACCAGTGAGGTGATTCCCTCCACCAGCCTCAGCTATATCCCAAACTATGCTGATGCTAAATCTGGTTTTATGTTACTGTTACCCAGATATTTCAAATAACCTCTCTTTTTTCTCCTGAAAGGCTAGTTAATCCCTGCTTTAATATCATCTGATGTCCAGAAGACTGTCAAATGTGGTAGCATGTCCCCCTTATAAAACTTGATATTTCAAATTATTATTTTGGGGGTCTTTTAGCAGTTATTGGCAGATTGTCACAGGGAACTAAGACTTTACTAAGCACAGATGCATAAAACTTGATATTTCAAATTGTTATTTTGGGGGTCTTTTAGCAGTTATTGGCAGATTGTCACAGGGAACTAAGACTTTACTAAGCACAGATGCCTTATGGAGTAAAGTCTTCCCACACAGAATACTCCTCACCTTTCGATACATCTCCCTATCAACATAACCTAACCACACATGACCCAGGTAAAAAAAGGGTAGTTTTCTACCCCTTTCTTGTGAGTATGTGTAATCCCTAGAACCTGCTACTTCTAGAGGTGACGCATCAGTCCTGCAGCCTAGCCAACAGCACGTCCTGCTGTGCTGATGTCGAAGACCTGAGGGCGGCATCCCACCGAGGCTCCGGTTGTGCACTCAGGCAAGTGGCATCTCTTACCTCAGTACAGTGGGGTAGAGCTCAGAGGTGTACAAGAAGACGGTAGTGAATGCAGCTTCTGAGAAACCTTTGCCCATAGTGGCTACTACCGAGCGCAAGGAGGTGAAGGCTAGAAGGAAAGAAAAGACATTTATGACAACGGTCAAAGAGCAGCCTCTAGGAGGAAGCTTTTTGTAGCCTTGGGTACAAGAAGGAAGAAGGTTCAATGCTCCTACAGACAAAACAGGGAGCTTCATAGCCCTGGAGCTGCTGTCTCCAAAGTCTGGATCAGTAAGTTTGGTAACTATTAGCCTGAGTGGGAGCTGAACTGATGAAAGGATAGGTCCTGACATTTCCCACTGGACAATGTCTGTAATAAAGATAGGCACTTCACCTTGCCATCACTGGACCCTTACTAGCCACTTCACAGTGACTGGAGACGATCTGTTGCCACCAGGTATTAGAGCTAGCCCACATAAGCAACCTTGTCCCACAGATGCTCTTTAGGTGGAGGACATGTCTATACAGAAGTGCCTGTGGACAAGATCTATGGTTCTCCTTTTCTAGCACTGCACAGAAAGGAAACTTTCCCTTTAGCAAGTACTGCATACAGCAGAAGAGTGTCTCACACTTGGGAATGATGACGTTGGCTCCTATGCATAGTCCAGTCAGGATGAGTGCCCACGCCTGACTCTGCCGTCGTCCAACTCGATTCACCAGCACGTACATGATCATCTTGGCTGGAATCTCAATGACGCCAAAAACAAACTGGGAGAGATACATATTGAGCCCAAAGCCGGTTAGGTTCATGCTCATGCCGTAATAAGAGAAGGCAACACCAAACCTGCAAGGAATGTGTGGAGACGGGGATTAGGGAAATCCAGCCGGGGAACTGCAGGACAAGTCTGCTGTGTGAAGTGACACTGCTTACCACACAGCCCCAGAACACAGAGAGATCTTCCGCAGCACTGGTGTCCTGAACAAGCTGATGTAGGAGTAACTCCCTCCTGGCTTTTTGTCTGTTGCCATCCTTCTGAGGGCCTGGGAGAGGTGGAAAGAAGGAAATAGCTCAGCTGCTGTACTTTTAGGATAAAGACATGAAACCCTAGGCAGGCTGGGGCCTTTGCCCTTCCCAGCTCCAGCTCCACCTTGGATTTTCCATGCATTCCCATTGCAGAACAATTCTCTGGGCATACGTTGTCAGAGGTACATCTTCATACAACTTTACAGATTGCCTACCATTTTAGACCTCTTTTTCTTCCCATGGCCCCTTCTTCCCTCTTACCTACGTATTGCATGTGGCAGGAAGGGTTGCAGGAAAATGGCAGATCATGGTGTTAGGAAAGTTAGCGTTGGCCAGTTCCACCCTCTTCCCCATGTGGTTGCCTGCCGTTGTGTCAGGTCTCAGACAGGAGCTAACAGTGAGCTGCATGCGTTATTTATTTAGTGTGCCCAGGTGGTCAAGAAGGCCAACGGCATCCTGGCTTGTATCAGGAATAGCGTGGTCAGCAGCAGTAGGGAAGTGATCATGCCCCTGTACTCAGCACCGGTGAGGCTTCACCTCAAGTACTGTGTTCAGTTTTGGGCCCCTCAGTACAAGAAAGGCACTGAGGTGCTGGAGCGTGTCCAGAGAAGGGCAACGAAGCTGGTGAAGGGTCTAGAGCACAAGTCTTATGAGGAGCAGCTGAGGGATCTGGGGTTGTTTAGTCTGGAGAAGAGGAGGCTGAGGGGAGACCTTATCGCCCTCTACAACCACCTGAGAGGAGGTTGTGGTGAGGTGGGTGTTGGTCTCTTCTCCCAAGTAACAAGCGATAGGACGAGAGGAAATGGCCTCAAGTTGCGTCAGGGGAGGTTTAGATTGGATATTAGGAAAAATTTCTTTACTGAAAGAGTGGTCAAGCATTGGAACAGGGTGCCGAGAGAGGTGGTGGAGTCACCATCCCTGGAGGTGTTCAAAAAATGCGTAGACGTGGCACTTCGGGACATGGTATAGTAGGCATGGTGGTGTTGGGTTGATGGTTGGACTAGATGATCCTAGAGATCCTTTCCAACCTTAATGATTCTATGATTCTATGATTCTATTCTCATGAGTGCATTTATATAAAGTGTGATTATTTATACATCTGTTTATGTAAATACAGAATATATAAAAAAGTCAGGCACTGAGAAGTGAGCCCTGCCCATAAGGAAGACAAGAGTGCTTATTCACAAAGTCTTATCAGTTGACTGAGGGGTAAGTACCAGGAGAGTTGGTAAGTTCTACTCACTGGCTGAGGTGCAAGAGATTCGCACAACTACAGGTCTGCAATACAGCTATACCTAAGCTAGTTGCCATAGGCTCACTGTGTAGTTAATGGAGATCTCCAGTGGAAGTGATGGAGTCATTTTATCCTAGAGCAAACAACTGCATTTGGTCAGAAGAATTGTGTGCTAGCCTCCATCATTAGATTGCAGACTGTAAAGGAGACTGCAGACAGTGATGATGTGGACACCTGAGGTTGGGAGAGATTAATTCCTCTCAGGACAGCCTTGCTTCACCATGTCCAAAAATCATCAGCAAAGGCAGGGTAGGACAGTTAAAATTGGTGAATCACAGGAAACCTTGAGGGGGCAGTCTGGTTAACTAGTTAGATGTATTCTCAAATCAATATCCTCTTCAGAGAAAGCAAACCCTCAGCCAAAGTTTTTGCATAAATACTTAATCCCAGCCACACAGCTGCATAGGGAACCTACAACTTAGATGGATGAAGAGGGCCTGCAGCATCTTGGAGCAGAGGATCATCTTCTCCAGCGCCTTGTCTCCAACAGCATCCTGCAGTGGAGCCTACAGAAGAGCTGGGCAAGCATGTGGAGATATTCCCCTAGAAATGTCACCGCCTCCAGCCGTTCAGGGACTTTCTGAAGCAGACAGGGTGTCTGTCTGTTTAGGACCTCGATGATCCTATCCCACATTATGTAGTGGTTTGTTGAACCCATGTTTTTCTTTTATTTCTGTACACCCATTTCTGGATCTGGTAACTTTTGTTAATACCGCAGTATGGCAAGTCAGTTATTTTCTTAAACTTTCACCTTCTGGGTTTTTTTTACCTTTTTCACAGACAAATAATAAGTCTTTTCATCCAAATGCATAGGATGAATCATAGCACTGATAAGAGACTACTTCTGCAATGCTGAGAATTTCAATATTAGATTCAAGTTACCCTGATAGCAGTCTGCCATCTCTTCAAGTGGCATGGTTTGCTATTAATATGGGTAACATAAGACATTCACATGGAAAACATCTTCCAGTATGTATTGTTAGCCAGATTTCTTGGCATGTGGAAGGACAACTGGGAGAGCCAGAGCAGCAAGAACCCCAAGAAACTTAAAATGCACATAATGCCGTGATGGCTGGGGAGGGAGGAGGGTGAGGGAATCTGCAGGCCTACAGCATCACCTACAATTAAGATGGTGCTGAACAGTTATGGGGGCTGTGGACTTGTGGAAATATCTAATAAAAGACAAATCCTAGCCCAAAGAGCTCTCTGGTTAAGAGAATCGTACAAAACAGAAAGCATTAGGAAAGGGAAGAGGATAGCTATAAGTAACAGCATGTTTCACTACGGAAGAGCTAAGATTTTATTTCTAATTGCATACTATTGTTTGCAGTTTTTGGATGAGTGACAAAGCTTTTCATACTGAAAAAATAATTTCACACTGGGAAATTCCTTAATCAGTTCTGTAAGACAATGCTATTAAACCTGAAAGTACATCAGTAATGTGCTGTGCATTATCTGGAGATATACGTCTTTCAAAGTTCAGTCTTCTGAACTAAGGAAAATCAGTTGTTACCTTAATAAGCCATCAAAACACACTGATCCACAGTCAAGTCAATTAAGCAGAATCAGGCAGTTCTGTGTTACCTGCATGTTTGGATATGGACAAGAAAAAGCAAATATGTCCCTACAAACCTCATGAATCCAGCAAGGTGTCACAGCTGCAAGCCTTTCTTGATCGTGGTCCAGTGGTCACAGTACGGTGTGACCTGGTGCAAGGCTGTGGTAGTGGGGAAGCCCCAGCTACATTTCCTAACCCTAAGAATGGTATAAGGGTGCAAGACCATGCCCTTCCTGGTGAAACACTGCACTCCGAAATACAGAGTCATCAGCCAAGGCTGAATGAAAGAGTTTATAACTTGTTCTTTTTACATATTTAGTCAGAGCTCCTGGCTTGATTAAAGGCAAGGAAGAGTCACACTCAACTCCTGTCTGCCGCAACCAGTAAATTAATAATTTCTCACATGATTAAACAACATGTTTCTGTTGTAAATCAAAAGCGCTAATCACCTTTTCAACAGATATTAAGAACTTGCTTTTAAAAAATGGCATGCTGGCCAGGATAAGACAGCAGTGTGGTTGCAGGAACACTGGGTGCACACAGAGATGCAGCTGGACTGTGACAACAAAGCACAAGGCTTCTGTGCTCGTGCCAGGGGTTTCCCATCTTCCTCTTTTGGTAAGAGGAAAACCAATGGACATTAAAGGAAAGATTGATGTTTAATGAACCACAAACTTCTGTACCCACTGGATTTCACAGCTGAGCTTTGCTGCTCTTGAGAAGGTCAAGACAAATGATGTGGAGCAAATTAGTCAGAGGTGACAGATGTGCAGCCATCCAAGCCTGGCTGTGAAGGGTTGTTGTGAGCACTGACTGTGCTCTGGTGTCTTTCCAAAGGGAGAGACCAGCTTCTGCCTGGCCCTTGTGTCCTCCCTAGAGCTGGGACATCACTTGAGCTTATCACCATCCCCTGAAGCCACAAGCGTGTCCTTAAGTAAGCGTCACGGACCAAGGTCACAACATTTGTGAGTCTGAATGCAAACCCACATTTTTTAAAGATAGAACTCGGCACAGGATGAAGATCTCCAGATCAGCCTCATACCTCGAGCTTTGGAGTTGAAAACAGGTGGCTATTTTTTGGGGTTCTCCTTCCCCTTTATTGTTCAGTCATCTAGCTGAGCATCTTCGCTCCATCCTTTACACCACTGGGGTCAAGCAAAAATGGATTCAAGCCAGTGGGTACATGCCTACTTTGCCCAACGCCTCACCCTTGCCACATTCCTTTGAAACTGCTGGCAGAGCCGTGACTAGCTTGAGGGCAGAGCTTTAGCCAGGGGAAGAAGTTGATTATGCCAAATGTTCTTTACACCCACATTCACTACTGGGGCACTATGGCTGACAATCTTCCAGTTTCACATGTGCACTAAATGCAGCCTGGGGTGGACTAGCCTTTACAATTTTGGATAACAGTACATGCAGTATCTGAAGTGTAATAGGAGAGAAAATATGCTAACTACATGCTATGAATATGTGCCTGCTTTCTGCTAGCACTGTACCAACACTTGGCAAACACTGCGGCAACCAAGAAGGCAAACACTAAGCTGCACAAATTGCTCATGCACCTGCACGCTCTTCTCTCTGTTACGGGAGTGATGCCTCTGCCTTATTTTTTCAGGCCGTGCTTCTCTCTCGCTGTGTATTTAGTCCAGTGTCCAGTGCGTTGAAGTCATGGCAATAATGAATGGAAAGACACTCCACCTAATGAAGGGGATTTATGGTCTTATGCTGCTTTATCTTTAGGAGTGGGTGTAGCTGCTTTCTAGAGTAAAATGGAGCATGGCACCCCGTGGACCACAGTGCCCCACAGATCACACTGCAGGCTGAGCATGGCTTCAAGTATCAAACAGAAGTAAAATAGAGAGAGAGAAAATGGGAGAGGAGGAACATGTGTCTGGATCTTCAGTTTCTCACCTCTGGTGAGACAGCGAAGTCTTTTCTTCCGTTCATTCTTGCACATCTAAGCAGATGCCTGTGAGCTTGTTTCACTTTGCCTTTGGCTATGAGCCACCGGGCAGACTCTGGGACCCACCTGGTGTGAGGAGAGAAGACAGTGTTCCTGTTGGCGCTCCATGTTTTCCACCCCACGTACATGGCCCTGGCCAAAGAGAGGGGGTCTTCTCTATGAGACTTCAACCTCAGCGAAAAATAGCAATTTTGGTGCGTGAGAATACGAGTAATGGGACACCCTTGTTACACGTACGTGCTGTTCTACCCTTAAAGGAGTACAGTCTGCTAATTGAAATATGTCTAGCCAAAATTTTTATCATGTGATCTTTGATCAAAGCTTGAATTTTCTGACCTGGTTGAAGTTTCAAACTCTTATCAATTAAAATTGGCCCCAGAGAGTTTATATTTACAGATTCATGCTTTTTGGGACCCTTTAAACTTTGAAATTGTAGGATATAAAAAATTTCTGTAGAAAGGATTTAGTGGGCTCTATACTTACTTTGTTAATTGCTAAAATTACTTGTTTTTCACAATAATCAAAGCCTTCTGCACAAGACAGTCAACTGGGGTCTAAATCGTTGTGGCTGCGGCCCCCAGTGAAATATCCATGCTAGTCATTGAGCGACAAGAGACACTGTACTGCTGTAGAGCTCATTAGCAGCTCTGAGAGGTCTGCTTAGCAGGGTGGGATGGGAGTCCTGTGACTCATTTTTCTGTCTGTTCCAGCAAAAGATCCAGCACTTGCCATAAACTAGCACCTGCAACTCCCTCTTCTTGGACTTCTCTTTGATCTTGCATCTGGTTGCAATTCATGGCTACATGGCCCTGTTTGGCCTGGAGCTTCCCAGGCCACAGTGCAGCCCATCTGGCCTAGAGGGTGCATGGTGTTTTGTGGGTCCGCATAGCGGTCCGAGTCCAGAAGACATTGGAAATAGCCCACAGTGACTACATTCTGCTAGAGCAGCCAACACCTAACTCCTGCTAGCAAAATCTGTCTCCTGAGAGAAGTAGAAAACAGAATCTGCTGTTCTCATGGAGATTTTCAGCTGAGCATCCTTTGCAGTCAGTGGGAAGTCTTACAACCTTGAAGAAGTATGTGGGTATGAGGTCTACTGAGGTCACACAGTTGTCAAAAATCTCCCACTGGAGTTTCCCACTGGAGTGGTCTGAGACCAGTTCCCTGTAAGCTGTTGGTGATTAATGTGCCCTAAATCAGGTTACAAAAAAACTAAAGAACAGCTGCTGTCACTATTCAAGCAGTAGCTTAAAAGGGTGCGTAGAGCAAAAACATTTGTAGAACTCGTCTTCTGGAAAGTTTTCAACTCCTTCCCATAAGCTTATAACCCAATGCACCTTGGGAAATATAAAAAGTGAAAGATGGCATTTTGCACTCATTGACAGCATCTCCAGAGTATAATATTATGTCTTTTGGTTGCCTAATGTCTCAACTGAGTTCTGACATTGTGTCAACAATATCTACAGAGTGTGATAAATTTTGATTCCATACTTCAGGGACTTTTAATTATCCAACAATCACTGACCTCTTAGGTGCTTGAATTTTGATCAGACTACAGTATTATTTGTTGGAGAACTAATGTCCATAAAAGGCATTAACATAAGAGAAAAAAAAATCAGCTATCATGGAAAGGGTAGGTCCAAATGTATCTGTGAATTTCAGCAGTTCCCAGGACTCAATTTTTTATGGCTGGTTGTCCTAGAGAAGGAGCAAAACTCAAACTAAGAAAGTCAGCAGAACACGTATTTTAGTTGTGTTGGACTTGATTGGCAAAATATCAGATGTTACTCTTTGCCAGAAAACCCTCATCCCCAGCAAAACAATACATCTTTTTTAGCCATAGATTAACAACATCATCAGTTTATATCCCATTTTTCGTAAGTATCATTTGAGATTTTTCTGCTAGGTCTGTGCAGCTATTTAATCTACTGCTTCATGCTGATGGACAGACATAGTAAGCAAGCAAACCATAGTCTCTAGGAGCCTCTTTGATAGCAGCGGAAAGGCACTTTAGCATTTGGATATCACTCTTTCTGCTCAGCGATTATGCATATAATTTTGGGGCCCACGTGTCTAACAATCAGAGCTTATTCTGCATGGTTTCCAGCTAGAGCTCCCCATTGCCCTGAGAGACACGTCTGTGATTTCTGCAGTGTGGTCCAGCACCACACTGATGTCCAAGAGGAACTAAACAACCGCCCTAAGGTGGAGGAGACCCAGTCGCCCATTTCTGAATGTTTTCAGTGAGGCAGTTGTGGGAATACCTGCTTGCTTATTTCAAGACAGGACTTTTGTCCAGCCAGGAAATGGAGCTGCTTATTCAAAGGACTGTTTTGGATCATCGAATAAGTTGATCCAATGCACATCACGTTACAGTCACAGTATCAGTGAATCGACCCTGTATTCTAGTCTGTGTTGCTACACAAAAAAAAGGAGGAGGAAAATTAGTTTCTTTGATAAATGAACCATCTCCCATTTTAAGGCTTAAGAGATGTCAGGTGTTTCTTAAATAAGGCTACAGGAGGGAAATAGCCCAGAGAAAGCAGATGTGTTTGACCCATCGGGGTGGTTACACAGCTGAGAAAGGCGATGGGAAGTGCAGGGATAAATGCACCTGAACTAGCCTGCAGATGTCATTGGCTCATATAGAAAAATTGGTACCAGAGGTATCCTCCCCAACGAGGTGGGGACAGAGGATGGATAAATTATTTATCTTGAGTCTACCAGGGATTAAAGCCAGGGATCTGGCCTGGCCCTGCTTCCCTTTATTGGGATTTCTTTGCTTGCTCTGAGCCAAGTCTGGCGCTGCTTGCAGCATCAAATCCTGCTCCTTTGCACTGCAACCTGTCCCCCAAATACCTGGCTTCAGCCCCAGTCCTGCTTCCTCCTTGTCCCCAAAGCCGTGGTGCGACCTTGGCTCCCAGCCTTGTTGGAGGTGAGGAGAGATGAAACCCAGGCCACTCCGGTTTTCAAGAGCTGCCATGCCTGGGCAATCTGAGTGCAGGACTCAGACGAGTCCTGCTCCTCTTTGGGTTGCTGGATCCGATCCTAGGATCAGCGTTGCAACATTTGCCATGCACACAGCAGAGGAGGCAAATCACAGCCCGCTCCCGTCCCCACCAGCTGTCCGGCTGCAGGTCACTGCACTCACCACAGGCAGACGATGCTCAGAAGACAAGGTCCTGTTACAGCTACTAACAGCCAGTGCCATTCCCGCACCAAGTACGCTACCATGGCCAGCAGCATGTTCCCAATGCTCCAGAAGATGCTAGTCAGGATCCCGGAGAAGGTGCGGTGCTGTATGTCCACCCACTCCATCCCTGCAAGAGGGAGGCAGCGTTCAGCTGGGACACACAGGACTTCTCCAGGAAGGGGTCTGCAGGGCTTTTTGACAAGGGCAAAGTGAAGTAACATCCCTGGTCTTCTCCTCCAGGAGAGTTCCACTGTTTGGCTGACATCTGGCACATTTAAAACATTCATCCACAATGCTTAACCTGTTGCAAAGCTGTAAGCAACTAAAATAAAGCCTTAAAAGAAGAAATACTGGACATATAGTAAGAAACAGTGCTGAAAACACCTTAGGTGATACTTTTTTTTATCCCTTTCAATAGCATTCAAATGGTCGTCTTCAACAAACAGATAATTTTTTTTCCCTAACCATCTTGCCTGCACAGTTCCCCATTTCTCTGCCCACTTATGATTCCATATGAAAGAAATATATTAAGATGAATTGTTGTTCATGTGGAATCTACCCAAAGGAGATACTAATGCACATGTAAAGCCAGAACAGATGGTGGTCTCCTTGTTTGTGTGTGTGAACTAAAAGCCAGTTTTCCTCAAAAGATCTGGACATCTTGCTACAACCTCTAACAATCAGAAATGTCCCTCCCAAGCTCTACTTTGCCTTGCAGGCATCAACCTTCATAACAATAAAAAAACATAGCAGGCCTTGGGATTTCTTAGGTCTTGTGGGGACTTTTCCAGATTTGAAGCCATTTTAGCTTGATTTTGGCTGTATCTGCAAAAATCCTGGAAAATTTTGCTGCACCTGTAACTTGCTCTTGGGTACAATAAGTCTTGCCTAGTACATCCCAACTGTATCTACAAAATCATCCAGTGCTCTGTTGGGTACCCTGAAGTTCGGAGCTTGTTTTTATTATATAATTACCTAAATTCTTCAGCTGCAGTTTTGCCTAGCTCTGCATGACTTTTTTTTTTTTTTTTTTTTTTTGTGGTTCTTTCCCCCCCACTCTTTCTAAAAATACAAATTGGGAACTTACAAAAACTGTGAGCAAACTCAAGACTGGGGAGGTAGAAACACCCCGCGAATGACACACCGTCCTCCTTCTGCTGAGGACACAGCAACGCTGATGAATTGTGTTAACAACATGTTTGAAGGGTGAGAACTCAGAATGAGAGGAAAGGGGAAAGTACTTTGGTCTATGGCTTTTATTGTACTATTGATGATCCTTAACAGGAGTTGGGTAGCATGGATTGCAAGTGTTAATGTTGCAACAGAAGCACTAGTAAGTCGTCATTATATTTTGAGTAGACTGTTAAAGCATTAATTAGACTAACAGAAAATTGTAATTCTTGGATCCTCCCAAGAGGGATGTTCTTTTGGCTTCCTGTAGTGAAATTGCACACGTAACGATTTCCAAACTCCTGTTCCTACTAGCTCTGCCCTGTCTGGTAGACAAGTCCCTACCTACATGGACCTGTTGGAGCGGGTCCAGAAGAGGGCCACAAAAATGATCCGAGGGCTGGAGCACCTCTCCTACGAGGTGAGAGAGGCTGAGAGAGTTGGGGCTGTTCAGCCTGGAGAAGAGAAGGCTGCGGGGAGACCTTATTGCGGCCTTTCAGTACTTAAAGGGGGCCTATAGGAAAGATGGGGACAGTCTTTTTAGTAAGGCCTGTTGTGACAGGACAAGGGGTAATGGTTTTAAACTAAAGGAAGGGAAATTTAGACTGGATATAAGGAAGAAATTTTTTACAATGAGGGTGGTGAAGCACTGGAACGGGTTGCCCAGAGAGGCAGTGGAGGCTCCATCCCTGGAAACATTCAAGGTCAGGTTGGACGGGGCTCTGAGCAACCTGATCTAGTTGATGATGTCCCTGCTCACTGCAGGGGGATTGGACTAGGTGACCTCTAAAGGTCCTTTCCAACCCAAAGCATTCTATGATTCTACCCACTGCCTGTCAGAAGTCCCCCTGTACAACCAGGCACCCACAAACCCCCACATGCTTACCCAAAGGCAATACAATAAGGGAGACGCCGCTCAGGGCCACCCCAGTGAGGGTCCGCGTGATGGCCAGCATGCTGTAGGAGATGGAGGCAGCGCTCAGCATCCCAAATACAACAGAGCACACAAGCGACAGCAGGAGCATGGCTTTCCGTCCGAACCTGCCACAAGCACAGGCTGGGTTACAGTGGCTGGAAACCTGTCCCAGGAGTAGGGTTTGAAATGAGGCAAACCAGAGACTCAAGAAGGAAAATGAAAATATTGCCCGCTCTGCAAAGAGCACAAGATGCAATGCCCCGGAGAGGAAGAAACAGCTCTGGATGTAGCAGGTGCCACAGTGGTGCAATCCCATTCGGAGGAC
Organism: Balaeniceps rex; assembly: GCA_013401315.1. Classification (NCBI taxonomy): domain Eukaryota; kingdom Metazoa; phylum Chordata; class Aves; order Pelecaniformes; family Balaenicipitidae; genus Balaeniceps; species Balaeniceps rex. Next base: position 69,311 of record VYZW01040219.1, on the reverse strand, counting down.
CAGCCTGCCCCACGAGCATCGGGCATGAGGCTCTCCAATGAAAAGAGCAGCACTGATCAAAACAATATATCGGGCTCCCCTGTTCAACACTGTCATCAAAAGCAGTGATGTCAGCTTGAAATCCCATGCTGCTGGCACACCCTGCTCCCTCCAATGGCTGTCCCCATGCCTGGCTCAGCATGTCCTCCTCCCATGGCTCACTCAGGACCAGCCACTGCCACCGCTCTCAAGGAGGAGAGAAAGCCATGCATGACACTTTCACCCCAGTCCTTGCAAGGGAAACAAAGATCCCAAAGGAAAATAAAAGGAATCCAATTGTCAGCCCACATGTGCAAATAGCCCTGATGTCCTAAGGGGTCTATGAGGAATCTGCTAGGAGGTCGTTCCCCAAGGGTTTTGGAAGTTGTAGGACCATCTTACCCCTGGTGCCAAGTCCTGTGTGGAGAGTGTGGAGAAATACAGAAAATCAAATGCACATAAATGCACATGTATGTACACACACAGAGAAATATGTGTGCATGTATTTCTACACAACCTATGAAAATCTAAAAATCAAAATGGAGCACAAGGCATCAGTCTCCTGACGGACATCAGCACTGCATGTGACGAAAGCTTAGGTTCAAACTGGAGCAGTAAATTAACCCTGTCAACAAGTAACGTTCAGTCTACAGGGGCTGAAATCCTGGTCTGGTTCTGGCATTAGGGCTCTGTTCGTGGCCACCTGAGAAGGATGGTGGCGAGAACAATTGCTCCAGGGGAAAAAGTGATGTGCCGGAACATAATGCCACAATAACATTCCTAAAAATGATCATAAATTACTTAATGCAGCAGCTAGTTAATGAATCTACTGGGGAAAAAAAAAGCCCACAAAAAACCAACTTGTGGCTTGAGCCCAGGCAGTTTGCTGGATCTGCTTTGAAATTTAAGCAGAGCCAGTTTGCAGGCATCATAATGCCCCTGGGTCGGAGCAGCAAACACCCAGAAACACACCGGGGCTGGATCCGATTTCCAATAGGGTAACTGCCTGAGAAAGAAGATACATTTTTTTAAATGAAGGTTTTTCTTGAAAATACAGTGAGTGAAGGATATAAAACCATAAGGTTCCCTGCAGGGCGCAAGGCAGCTATTTATGGACCCGTTACTAGACTCTCTCAGCAAATGCATGCCACCTGCTAGGGAAACCAGAGGCGAGCTGGCAGGATTGAACTGCAGGCTGCAGGGTGGCTGCTAGAAATAACGCTGTTAAAATTGTCTTCAAAGGGAGAGGTAGGAAAGCACAACCTCTGAAAGATTTAAATGTAGAAAATATAATAACAGGAGCAAAATGCATAAAAATTAATAAAAAAGCCATTAATAAAAAATCAATAAAAAAGCCATTTCCATAAATATCCCAATCTGGAAGTCTGCCAAAGCATCATACAGCCAATTCAGTACCAAGATGAGGTACCAAAGGAGAGTTTGGAAAAGAGCAGACAATAACAGAAACCATATCTATGTATTTTTGCATATATATGTTCACAGTGAAGGTTGCTGGAGGGTTTACCAGGGTAAAATTTGTTAGTAGAGATGTTGTCAAATCCAAATGTCTGTAGAGGCTTAGAACAAAACGAACCCGAACTGTAGCAAAATGCCAGGACCAGATGGTTTTCACCCTGGAGCACTAGAGATGAAATCTCTGCATCACTGTTAGCACAAAGAAGTGGCACCTCTCCTCCGTTAGAGAAAAGGAAGGTTGCTGATGAGAAATCAGCTTTTACAGGGTCTTAGGGGAGATGGGGGGCATGACACCCGAGGTTTAACAGATCTGCCAAATTCACTGCAACTTTACTGGATGCGCTGCCCCCACTGCGATTACACGGGCTGCAAGCCCTTCCTGACGTGACCTGTGGGCCCTGTGGGGGACCCTGTTGCTCAGGTGGGCAGTCCACGGTCAGCTCTGCTCCAGGCTGCTGACGAGGCCACAGCTGGCTGCCAAATCCTTGTTAGTTGCCACTTTAGCAGACTGAAGGGTCATGGTCCAGCTAATTGGAAGTCAAGCCATAACTTGGTCTTTTTTGTTAGCTTCTCCGAATTTTCTCCATTTCTTCTGTATCCTTTTGAGATGGAGAGGGAGGGTGAAGGGAAATCAAAACTGCAGACATTATTCAAGATGTGGGGCCACCCTGCATTTACATGTTACTGCATAGTGATATTCGCTTTAATTTTATATTCCTTTCCTAATGATTCTTAATTTTCCATTTGCTTCCCCAGCCCCTGCTCATTGCTGAGTGGATGTTTGCCTAGAGCTGTCTGTCATAACCCCAAAGTCTTGCTCCTGAGCACCTATGGTCAGCTCAGAGGTCTCAATTTTAAATGAGAAGTTAGAATTGTTTCTCTCTCTATTTTAATCTACCCTGAAATTTTGTCTTCTGGTGCTCCCATCCAGTCACAGAGCTCTTTAAGCTCCTTCTGCAGTTCTCCACACTCAGATCTCATCTCTGCCAGCCTGGTCACTCAGCATCACCTCCCCACTCGCTCGTTTTCCAGATAATTTATAAATGTGCTGAAAAGCACACAAATCCAAGCACAGGTCCCCACAGGCGACCCTCCATTGTCACAACTGAACACTTGCATCTCCCCTCTCCTTCCTGGATTTTAATCAATTATTTAGTCATGCAGAGACCTTCCTTCTTGTCCTAGGGCAGCTCAGTTTCTTTAGGAGCCTTTGGTAAGGAAAATTCTTGAAATCCGTGTAGATGGTATCTCCCCTGTTCACATCCCTTTCAGCGCATTCAAAGAAATCCAGTTTGGTTGTAAGGCACGAATCTTTTGCAAAAACACCGCTGATTCTTCACTAGTATGTCATACCCACCCATGCGGCCACTGACTCAATCTTTCAGAATAGTTTCTACTCATTTGCCTGGTACACAGCCAGACATCAGGCTGCCTGGACCGTAGTTCCCGAGATCTTTTTTGGAAACCAGTGATTTGATACATGATGCCTTCCAGCCCTCTGCCGTGGAGGTCACACAATGCCAACAGTGTTCCAGCTTTTTCATCCCAAAGGTCCTGAAGGGCTCTAGGATGACTGTTCCCTGCTCCTGGCCGTTTAGTGGTGCTCACCTGGTGTATTTCTCTATGCCTTCTTCTATCAGCTTATTTCAAAGCTCCAGCTCCAACACCTGCCCCTACACGTTCTCCCACTGTGAGCACAGACTCATGTATTTCTCACACTACAGCCTTTTTCTTTCCAGATCCTCCTTTTGCGCCTTGATCTTCTACTGGCTCTTCCCCCTCACAAACCATCTGAAAAATAAATGATTTTTCATTTTCCTCTAGCAGAGACCTTCTCTTCTGCCTTACTTTGTCCTGCTCCTTTTTTGATTCTGAATTTCTTTCCCTCCAACTGTGCTATAAAACCATTTTAGATACAAACACTGTTTGAAGATCAGCCAGGTGTCTTGGGTCCTTGTAAAAGTATATTGATATACTCACATGCAAGATGTGGATGTGAAAATTCCCATCTTCACCACTAAGTCTCTGGGTGCTTCATACCGTGAAGCTGGTTCCCCTGTGCTATGCAGTGATTTTGTAGCCTGCCATACACTAATGCCTGCTTGCTCCCAGAGGAAGGAGATCGGGAAGCAGTTTCCTGTGCCAAAAACTCAGACGTTAAATAATGAAGAGTGTACAGTGAATAGCACATCCTGATTGCATGCCTGCGCTACGTATTCTCTGGTAGGTTTCCTGGTTCTGCTGTTTGCAAAAATATTTAATTCCTTAACTGATGCCCTTTCTAGGTTATTACTCAGCTTTTTTCAGGTTTACATTATCACATTCTAACATTTAACCAGAGAGAGCAGGTTTGTTCCTGTTTTCCTCATTGCCACAGCTCTTCCTTGAGGAATGCCCCCCTGCTTCTAATAACTTTCTTTACCCTGCTTCTGCAGTAATGACAGAGTCAGTTTTTGCTTTCTGGAGAGTTTTTTTTTTTCAGCTATGACATGCATTTGCTCTGAGCCCCTCACTTGGGTGTCCTTAACCAATTTCCATATAACTTGTAAGGAGTTAACTCTTTCAGCTGCTTGTTTTTGTTTTGTTTTAGCCAGCTTTCTCCTTTTTTAGACAGTTGTCTTTTCTGAAATCAGTCTCACAGACAGTGGATTTTTTTCAGTTTTTACTGTTCGTGCAGCAATGCTGACCACAGCATTGGTGTCATTGCTGTGGTGCATCATACTCCTAGCCAAGGCTGGAGCCGCTTCTCTGGTGGGCTGCTAACTGGCTGATCCATGCAGCATTTAGCCCCTGCATTGCCTCCCAGTATGACTTTAATCCAATTTTCATGTGAGAGGCTGAATTCTCCCTTTACGATTGTGTTTTCTCCTTTCTCTGCCCCTCTGATTGCCTTTTGCAGGTCACAGGTTTGTGAAGTTCTCATCATGAGACTGAAGCCCTGGAGGAACAGCCTGAAAGGGGTCAAACCTGTCTGAAAGGTATCCGAATATCACGGCTCCCATCGTAACGCCAATGAAGAAGAAGGTCGCAGTCGCCTGGTTCAGTCCGCGCTGTTCGCACACGAGGTCCCACTGAAACACGAGGCCAAAATGACACTTAGTGCCCAGCTGCCTTTTCACAACCCTTCCTTCTGGTGGTTAGCCATCATGTCTTGCAATTTATATCAGCCAAATCTGATTGAGGGGTAGAATCCTGCACTAAACTGCACATAGGACAGTGCCAGAGTCCTGAAAAATGTAAAGCTGCATCTTACAAAACTCAGAGGCCTCCCAGTTACCTATCCCCACTGCGACAGCCTCTCTGTGGACACTTGTTGGGCATCAGAAAGCTTTCCTGGGTACCACTCTTTGTGGAGAGATCCCCTTTTTCCTCTCCTGATCCCTGTGATAGCTGCTCTCAACCTGCTGGGGTGCATGTCTCCCCTAGCTCCTTCTCTCATGCCCCTGGGATTGCCCTGGTGAGATGGGTGTTTGCAGGGTGACGCACTGCAGTGAGCTTAAGACGTGCCTCAACCTTCATTAGGGAATATCGTGTTGATATCCAGTTACTGTTGCCCTGACCAGTTTGAAGTTGCCCGTGCAGGGAGGAAGGAGGGCAGAGGGGGAGTCAGACCAAATACTTGCTCCTGATGCTAACTTACTGATTTCTTACTGAGAAGCTGGTCTAGACATTCTTCCTAATTAAGTTAATGAGCATCATTTTACTTTCCTGGAGGTGCAAATGTCGCTAATCATTATGGAATGCTGTGCCCAAGCTGCAGAGTTAATTTTCTGTATGTGCAAACTTGGCAAAACTTAATTTAATCATCAACCCAGCCTTGCAGCCTCTCTGACAAGGCCAGCCAGACCTTCAGCAACCTTTCTTGCTGCAAGAGCAAAAGACTCCAGAGAAAGCCCTGGCCCCTTGAACATGCTCTGAGGCCACTGCACTGTGGGTGCAGCATCACGAGGCTCCATGCTCAGCATCTGTGCTGCAGAGAACCTCCCCTGCCTTTTCCCCCAAGGGTGCTTTACACATTTCTCCTTAAAAAAGTGCAGAAATCAGGTACAGACCTGGTGCATATCTCACCCTCACCTCCATGCCTGCTAAAACTGGGGGTGGTTGGGTGGTGGGGAGGCGGCATCACCTCTAGGTTAAGACTTGGCCCTGCTCTCATTGAGGGAGTCCGCTGCTATCGTTTCAATCCCAACCATGCCCCTTTTGTCTGATCAAATTGTCCCACTCCCTAAAACCTCCTGCGCTTTGGGCCACCTTTCAAGGAAGGTAAAGCATTAACACCCAGAGGTATCACTGTTAGCCTTAGCAAAGCATTTCAGAAGGCAGGTAGTTAATGTTTGATGGGCGGGGACCTTGGGCAAGCTCAAGGTTATGGGTGGCCAGCATGCTGCGTCTCAGTGGGAGGCCCTTGGAGAGCACATTTGGCTTGACAGCAAGAGACACTGGTGTAAGAGAAGAGAGGCAGCATGATCTTGGGGAGAAGAGGGGGAAGCCAGAGATCAGTGAGGAGGGGTGGCCAAGGGAATAGAAATTACAAAGTGTTCAGAAAATCAAGAAAGCAAGTCATGGGCTCCTATGAAATCCTGATAGGGTGTAATTCTGTGCAAATGCCATGTGGCCCAAGCAGAGAAAATCTTATGTCTGTGTCTTCCCCCCGCCCCCTCCAATCTCTCAGTCACCTGGAGAAATTAAGATGCTTATAATGAGAAATGTTGGCTTCTAACTATCAATCTCAGCAAGATGCTCGTAATAATAATAATAAATGTCGGCTTCTAACTCTGAGCTTCCCCATCCCAGGAAATCTTCTCTAAACAAGTAATTTCCACTGGTTAAAATGCAAAGATTCCCCTTTGACTCTGTGCACCCAGCGAACACTTCTCCACCTGCTCCTGAAAACACTGAGCTAATTTCATTTTCGGCTAGATCACAGGACAGGCGTTACCTGGGTGGAGATGGTGGAGGTGAATTGCGAGTGGTCATAGACCCATCCGTGCTGGCAGTGCTGGGTGATGGAGTTATTTTCTGGTTGCAGAGAGGAATTGAGCAGCAGGTGAAACTGAGGCTGCAAGAACATCTCACAGGACCTGAAAGTGCCGTCGGGCTCCCGGGGGATGCTGATAAGCAGAACCTCCTCTGTGGTGAGGTTCACAAATACGTCTTGGTGTGGAATTGCACAGTGATGAGAGGGGGTAGCAGCAAGAAAGTTGTGCAGCAGGAAATGCATGGGCAGGTTGATTCTTGGGAGACAGAGGATAAACAAAATCAAAATCTGGAATCTGCCAAAGCCACCAATTTCCAGCAAGAGATCCTCAAATTTCATCTTTTCTGTGGCGTTTGCTCATTCAGAGCAGCTACATATCAAGGAGCAGCAACATGAGCTTGAAAAGCGGTCTCTGTCCTTGGAGCTCAGCTTCCCATGGCTTTTCATACAGCCACTTCGCTGGACTTTGAGACCTTGCTGAAAGGTTGTCAAAAGTCACAGTGAAACTCCCCATTTGGGGTACAGCCAAAGAAATCATCCTGTATGCACACAACGCATCCGTTTCAAGTGGACCCAGCACAAGGTGCCTTCTCTTTTTAGAGTCCTTTTCTCCTGTTGTGGTATTTGAGAGGGAGATCCACATGAGCAAAGGAGGCTGTGGGAAGAGTGCTGCGAAAGCGCTGCCGTTTCTAGCGTGGGGGTGCCATGCAGCCTCTCAGGCGCTGCAACAAACTCTGTCTGGTGTGAGCTGATCTCCAGCCAGCCCAGTTGGATCATAAAACAGGCCCCCAGGAGAGCAGGGGTGACCCACGGTGTAGGGATGCCCAGGGGTACCAGAGCCTGGTTGCTGTGCATCAGCTAAGTGTTTTTTAGTATGGCTTGTGTCAAGTTGTGACCTGGGAGCAGGGAGTATGGAGAGCATGAGAGGGTGCCCAGAAGAGAGATGAGTCTCTAGAGGGATGCAAACAGAGAGGTGAGCACTCTGGGGAGAAAGGGTGGGCTGCAGGTGAGGGCTACCTGCTCACCAGTGTCCTCCAAAGGATGGCAAAAGTGAAGCTGTTTCCCCACAAAGTCCCTTTCTCCACCTGGGAAAGTGCTTTCCCAGGACACATGCGCGGCAGTGATGAGAGCTGCAGTGCTGGCACGCAGAGAGGCTGCGCCCATCATGTGGTGGGCCATGACATACCCCTGTAAGGTCACAGCCATGTGCTGGTGTGCTCTGGGGACTGATGTGACAGCCAAAGGAGTGAGTGTGCAGCCCCTGACAGGGCCACAGGTACTGCTGCCACCACAGCACGGGCCTTGCACCATGGTTCTTCCACAGCCTGCTTCAGGGAGCGGTTTCCTGGAAGAGGTGGGTCTTCAGTGTGAATTTCCGCTCTTCTTGTGCTCTTAACCAAGAAAATGAGCTCTTTATTCAGCTGGAGCCACTGCAGAACAGCAATGGATGGTGCATCTGAGAGGCTGAATGGTGGCTGTAACACACAGTTGTATGAGGCACAGCTGCAGGGCAAAAGCTTTGGCCCCAGGGTGGCAGAGAGCAGAAAAATTGCTGAATTTTTGGAAGAGTTCTAGAAACCATGCCTGGAAAATGCAGCAGCTGGGGAGATGTGGCATCAGAGCTGGGACAGCTTGGGTCACACAACCAACATGGTTCAAAGAAGAATAGGGACTCTTGAGCCAGGAACAAAAAAATCCAGCAGAAGTGGCAGCTCCAGGTACCACAGGCCTGCCAAAATTGCCAGGAGGTGTACAACCTCTTCCATGGCCGACAGAGACCTGGCTGGAGGATGACTGGCACTTCAAGACAAGATAGACACAACTCCCTGCCCCACAGCTGAGCAAGCTTAGGAAAGGGGATGAGATTAGGGCAGTTAAACTGGAAGCAGTGGGAGAAGGGGCTCTACCCTGACTCTGTCTGGACAGCCTGCAGGACCCTTTCCTGCAAGTCCCTTAACACCCTTGCCACGTCTGGGTACAAGACATGGGCATGCTCCTCTTGCAGCAAGTGCTCTGGACATGCTGGACCCATGGGGCAGCCCCTGGGGATAACGCATCCCAGACGGTCGCATCCTGACCGGTTCAGGGAGCAGTGCTTCATGCAGCAAGCAGGGGCAGGACCCCGTTGCCTGTTCAAAGGCTGCAACCCCTTTGCAGGGTGCACATGAAGTAGCACAGTTACTGACAGCTTGCTAGAGGTTGTCTCCTGCTGCATGTTCACATGCTGTACCTCTCTCCTCACAGTCTGCATCCTCCCTCCTCCACCAACCCTGCAACCTTGAGCATTTGTAGATGCTCATGTGTCATCCTGAACCTTTCTCCAAGCTGTTGTCCTGGGACATGCTCAGCTTTAAAGCGGCTCTAGTTTGGCCATCCACCTAGAAAGTGGTGACGTTTGGTGTTGGGATGCAGGCACGTCAAGAGGCTGGGCACAGATGAAGTGCAAGTGCTGCCTGCTGCCAGGCGCTGCCGAGAGCTGCCTGCCTGCACTGCCTCGGCCGGTGGCTGCCTGCCCCAGTCTCTGCAGCCCAGGGCTAGCGAGAAAGGGCTGTAGAGCAGCAGGTAGAGATGAAGAGGTCCAAAAAAGCTTTTTGTAGGGCCTCCTGCTGTGGCTGAATGCCCAGACTGAGTGTTGCCCAGATATTAAATGCTGCAAGAGTGCAAAACGCACTGAGCAGGGTAACACCATGGGCTCATGCTTACAAGGCAAAGGATGCCATGCTGTGACCTTAGGAGATCTTTGCTCTTTTCAGCAGCATTCCTGGTCACCCATGTTTAACTAATGCGCTGAGCCGGTCTTTGCCACGAACCATTTCAGTGCTCATCCTGGGACGAGCATGAAGGAAGCACACAGGAGTGAAGCAGGGACATCTGACAACACTGTGCCTCCAGGGTTGCAGCTTAAGCTGAAGTTGAACTAAAGGACAAATTGTTTTTCTTCACCACTGGTCTTCTAAGAGCAAGGAACAGAAACTCTCATTGATATGCTGTTGCATATTTGAACTGCAAAGCAGCTCCAGCCTCCCCATCAGAAGTGAGGTTACAGGTCATTGCTCTGTGACTCCGGGGGCTCTGCTGTTCATACTGCGGTTGCTTAAAATGTACATCAGTTGATTGCTGTATTTCTGTAACCCGGACGTGTTCATTTAACCAGTCACCAGATTTAGTTAATGACCACCATGTGTGCAAATGCTGTGACTGACTATGCCCTACCGCTTGGTTAATTAGACCCAGGACCCAACTCAAATGGCTTGGACTTGCCCGGCAAGTGGAGCTGTAATAGGCTGGGTGGTGAAAGTAGCGAGGGAGTTGATTTGCTCCTTTAGCAGTTAGAGCCATACCATGGGTATCTCAACCACTGCAGAGTAGCTGGAGATCTGATCGGTTGTTGCAGGTTCGTGCTTAAATGGCATTTTTCTCCTATGGGAAAGCTGCAGATCCTGAAATTCTCCCTCCCCTCTGAGTTATGCCTGACTACCATGAAAACACATGTCCATCAGAGCCCATGAGCTAGACTGACCTTGCTCTCAGAGGGCAGAGGTGTCCCCATCTAACTGCAGCCCATTGCAGGCTGGGATGCCTGCAGGAGGGAGATGGGCCACACACAGGAGGTCTCTGTTTTTTCTATTATTTGCAAAGGCTGTTTGGACAGTGAGGTCCTACAAAGTTGGCCAAAGTCAGTTGAGGATGCCTGCAGTATCAACCTAAGGTGCACCACACTGCAGCCGTCTGTCCAAGTGCCCTTGGCAGGACGTGTGTGCACCAGATTTCGTAGCTCAGTTGGACAAACTGGAGGAGCAGCCAACAAAGAGGTCCTGGGGCTCCTGAAGATCTTTGTTTGGTATTAGAAGAAAGTGACTTTATGCCATTCTGACTTGGTGCCACATTAACAAGACTCCTATACTTTCCATTACTTGCAGTTTTCTTGTGTGCAGCCATTTTACTTGGCTACTCAAACAAATGACAACTATTTTGTAAGTAAACTGGTTCTGGCCAAAGCTGCTTTTCTTGCCTATCAGAAATATGAACATTGATCCTGCTTTAATGTGAAACGACGTAAGCCACTTCCACGTCTTCTGCCATGTGTGATCATGGGTCCACAGCCAGTGCTTGGATCCTGTCTGCTCCCAAGGCAGACCCCACGGACCTGTCTCCTGCCCCTTCCTATGGTCATCTTGTGGAACTATTTTCTTTACCTTTTCATCTCACCAGTGCTGTTGGGAAACTGTAGCAGGGCAGAGATTCAGCCCAAAGTATTAGGCTGCATTTTACCAAGGGAAGGGCAAACCCAAACTACTCCTTCAGCCAGGGAAAGAAAGACACAGCAGGAATGGGAAGTCCAGGCAGGATCAAATGTTTTCTGGGGTGACATACCATCTGATTAATCACTGTCACTTGCAGAGGATGATCCTGTCTTAAGGAAAATGTTGCCAGGGAGCTCAAGACACACACTCACTGATTCAGGGAGCAGGGCAAGGAGATGATGAGCCAGGAGCTGGGGGAACTCCAGCACTGGCCATGCCCTCCCCAACAGGGCACAGTCCCAAGTGGTCTCAGCACGGCCAGCAGAGCCAAGGGTGGGACAGGGTCCATCAACAGCGCTGGACACAGCGAGGGGATGAACTGGGACCCGAGTCCCTCCAGGGAGCCTGGTCTAGAGCAGGAGATGGGATAGGAGACCCCCGATATCAATACAGGCTGGGAGATGAGGGGATTGAGAGCAGCCCTGCAGAGAAGGACTTGGGGGTACTGGTGGATGAAAAGCTGGACGTGAGCCAGCAACGTGCGCTCGCAGCCCAGAAGGCCAACCGTATCCTGGGCTGCATCAAAAGAAGCGTGGCCAGCAGGTCGTGGGAGGTGATTCTGCCCCTCTACTCGGCTCTGGTGAGACCCCACCTGGAGTACTGCGTCCAGCTCTGGAGCCCTCAGCACAAGAAGGACATGGAGCTGTTGGAGCGGGTCCAGAAGAGGGCCACAAAAATGATCCGAGGGCTGGAGCACCTCTCCTACGAGGACAGGCTGAGAGAATTGGGGCTGTTCAGCCTGGAGAAGAGAAGGCTGCGGGGAGACCTTATTGCGGCCTTTCAGTACTTAAAGGGGGCCTATAGGAAAGATGGGGACAGTCTTTTTAGTAAGGCCTGTGGTGACAGGACAAGGGGTAATGGTTTTAAACTAAAGGAGGGGAGATTTAGACTGGATATAAGGAAAAAAACAGTGAGGGTGGTGAAGCACTGGAACAGGTTGCCCACAGAGGTAGTGGAGGCCCCATCCCTGGAAACATTCAAGGTCAGGTTGGACGGGGCTCTGAGCAACCTGATCTAGTTGCTGATGTCCCTGCTCACTGCAGGGGGGTTGGACTAGATGACCTCTAAAGGTCCCTTCCAACCCAAAGCATTCTATGATTCTATGATTCTACAAGGTGGGTCCAAGGTCCATGCAGCAACCAGGGCAGGAGACAGGGACGCATCTAATGCAGCTCAGACAGCGATGGGAGACCCAGGCCTGAGCTTAAAAGAGGTCCTGGGCCATAAGCAGAGGGTGCGTGGGTGGCAGGTGCAGGGCAGTTAACACCCGTTAGTGCCCTTGAGGCCCTGACATGCTGTATCTTAAATGAATTGCCAGGGTTTTACATCGAAAAGTCACGCAATGCTGCCTGGGGAGCTCGGAGCAGACTTTAGCGCTGGATGGAACACTATTTTTGGAAAGCCTGTGCAGACAGTAAAGGTGTGGGAGTGAAAGTACGCACAGTCACACACTTTCTTCCACTGAAAGAGGAGACGGGGAGACTGGATGCTGAGAGTGATTTGTAGGTAATTACCGAGTGGGCGAAGCGAGGTCTAACACTCGCCCTGCCTGTGTTTCTCTGCCCACATGGCTGCGTTCTCGTCATGTTCCAGCAGCTCCGCAGCTCTGTCCTGCCCTCCCTCCCCCTCCCAGGCCATTCCCAAGGGGTTCTTCCCTGAAGGGAGTAAAGAAAAGCTTCAGAGTGTCCAGGGGAGCTGCCTTCACCATACAGCACCAGACCTCCAGCAGCGGAACTTCTCCACCTTCCCACACTGATCACCCTCCTCCGCTAATTACCTTCCTTCCACCAACTTTCTCATTTAAACCTAAGCATCGCCTAGCTCCTATCTCCGGTGACCAAGACTTCAGTTTTGCTTTTTCTGACCTGTGTTTGAGTAGGGATCCTCTGCACTTTGCAGTTTCAGCAATACAGGAACTGACTCGGGCTTCGACCCCTCGAATCAATGAGAAACTCACACAACTCTCCATCTCTAACCCTAGCAAGAAGCCTGGGAAAGAGTGCAGGAGCAGGGCATTTATCTAGTATCACTTTCCAGATGGTCTTCTTGCCTCCAACGTATTCCTTGTTTGAGGATGCAGTTTTTGTGACTCCTCCTAGTAGATGCATTGTCCCAAACTGGATGCTTATTGACAGCTTTCAATTTACATCTATATTTTGGGTTAAAATTCCCACACAATTTTATTTTTAGGTAATTTTATATGCCTGCGGACAGGTTGTATTGTCATGTATGTAATTGCTGACGGTAATGTAATGTAATGTCATGTATGTAATTACTGACATGCAGTTCATATCATTATATCAGTTCATCCCAGTACACAAGTTTCTGAAGTTCCTTAATTCATCTCTTTTCACACCACATCTCCTGAGCTATGCATTAAAACTTTGCACGCCCTGTCAATCTGCCTGTCAATCTGTCCTGCATGTGGCATTGAGAGTGTGTCAGAGAATGTGGCTTGTAGGGAGCTCTTCATTGCAAGCCACCATGTGGCCCTTCCTCGGCAATGTTGGCTGTTCCAAAATGTTCTTCCTGCCCCCACCAGCTCGGTGTCCTCCTGCTCACAAGACGTCCTCTTAAGCAGTCGCTGGGGTTGCAGAGGCGGTGGCTGAGCAGGGAACCTGCTCCGTGCCCAGCCCATCTGTCGCGGGCATGCTCACCAACGGCAGCTCTTGCTGGACTCCTTCCTATCATCAGCCTTACCTGTGTGGAGAGTAAGTGGTCTGCACCTCATGCAGCTGGGCTTTTTTTTTGCCATTTGTTGCAGGAATCAGAGCTTGGCAGCCTCTTGACACCATAGACAAACTTGCCTGGGCCTCGTCGGTCCATGCATTTACAGGACTCATGGTGATGCCACACCTGGGTCTGCAGCGATGGCTCCATTTCAGCCAGCGTCCCCCACAGGCAGCTGTGGGACAGGCCCTGGGAAGGTGGCTTGGTTGGTTTGCTTTCAGTGTGAAAGGATGAACTCAGCCGCTGCTGTGCTCTGCACCTCCACCCCATCCCCGGAGGCTGGGAGTCACACGTGCAGCCTCCCCCCAGTCTGCTGAGCAACCTGGTGGGACCCCAGCGCTGACCTCCTCTGAGCAGGGGCATGGACTAGAGACCTCCCGAGGTCTCTTCCAGCCTGAATTATCCTGTGAGCCTATGAACATTATACCACAAGGTTTTGGACTAGTTTAGCCTGTTATTTTAAATCTGAGGCTTTTACCTCATTGTGTTTTAAATACGACTTAGTGAATTTGAACAGCTGGACTCAATTGCGTTCTTTTCTTCATCTTTGAGCTTTTTTGTAAGTAATGAAACCTGTGTAGGTGCTGTAAATGTCTGTTGGTCTCTGGGTGCTCTCTGCAATCGGACACATTTTAGCAGCTTCCTCGAAGCTACAGGCTTGAAGGACCCTTTCTCACATCAGTGGTCCTTGGGTCTAGCTGACTCTAGAGCCCCACTTCGGGAGTCCATCGTAGCTACCCTCTGACATGAGAGGGCAGATGAAGGCAAGGCCAGGAATAACAAGTGGGAGCTGTGTTTCCTTGCAGTGCAGGCTTCCCCTACGGTGCTGAGGCACTTCTGTGGCTTGCCTTGTCCACACTGGGGCTTTTCTCGTCTTGAAATATCTCAAGGTGGCTGCGTCAGGTCTGCAGAAGAAAGATCTCTGTGCCCAAAAGCCTTTGTTTTTTCCAGCTATATCAGCTGGTCCAAGGAAAGACATCGCCTCCTCCTACAAACCTGTCTTTTCATATTTCCTGAAACTGTTCCAGTAAGAGCAGCCTGTTTTAGTTTCTTTCTCCACTTGCCTTCTCACTTGACAAAGAGTGAGTGCCTCAGCCGACGCTGTACCCGGCACCTTGCATCTGACAAACACGCCTTCCAGAGAACCTCTCGTTTCGCCATCTCGGGGTGGGTGATGAAGCCCCTCCGGCAACCTCTCCTGCTGGCAGCCGGCCCATGCAGTTCTGAAATATTTCTCAGTTTCCCAGTCGATGCTGCTCAGCTTTAATTTTTGTCGGTCTGTTCCTGACATGGACTTTAAGAAGCTCCTTAGATCCTGGTGTTTCTTTCTATGGATTTAGATTCTGCACTGGAGTCAACTGTTTTTCGCTACAGGAGAAAGAATAAAATCTGTCATCACAGGAACATCTTTCCAAGGGAGCACTTATTTTTTTTATTCTTTTCTTCACTCTCACCATTTTTTCACAGCTCTTTAAAGCTGAGAGGTGCTGACGGTGTTCTCCTGTCAGATTGGTGTACCCAAAGGAGGCTGAACTTTCTGCTGTTCCTCATTGCTCCTTAATTGGATGACCACGGGCTACTTCATCCCAGCTCGGCTTAGTTGTGTCCTGGGGCTCAGCAGCGTTGGCAGCTCTCACCTGTGAACTGTGCAGCTCAGTGTATAAATGTGGACATAAATAGTGCGTTTTGGGATGTTTAGTCAAATGCTGTATATGATTAGCTATGCAATGTAAAAAAAAAGAAGCCACCATATTTGCCTGACAAAGCCAACTTCCAGAAAACGACGTTGACTGGTACAAATTCTATTATTACCCTGTAGGTTTTTTATCCTCTGAAATCTCAGACAAAGCTCTCATTTGGTGTGTTAGACCATGGTGCTGCTAGTTGAGGTATTTTACCATATACTCAAATGTTTCAAATAGGTATTTCAGTCCCAACCACAGTCATGAAATTAGGACAAAGTGAATTTGAATTTCGTGTCCTCCCTGTCTCCTCCTGCTGCTGCCTGGGAGCACTAATACCTCACAAACACTATTTTAACCAGTGATTTGAGCCATATTTAGATTATTTTTAATACCTAACATCCTTTACTGGCTAGTGGCCACACTTGTTCCTGCCTGGGCCTTTTTTTTTGTTGCTGTTTTTTATTTATTCATGGAGCCGAATATAATTTTACTATTTGTTCTCTGCAAAAATCCAGTTCTTCTTTTGACTCTGCTTGCTTTCTTTCTGCACCACTTGATCTCTGCAATCTGTGTCAGTGGCTGATGGACTTGCTTTGCTCACTTTTTGTAGCAGTGAGTAAATCTGCTTTATTAATTGGATTGCATTTACCATGTCTTTTATGATACATGTTAATGAAGTGGGAATCATGGTACAACTGCCAAGACACTTGCTGCCAGCCTCATTCTTGCTCCTTATGCCTTGGGGATGGCCAAGTGGGACTCTGGGAGAGAGTTTCCTGGGAGCGTCGTTCGCAAGAGCAGCTGAGCCTGCCTGGGGGTGACCTGTGCTGGTGGGTGGGCAGGGAGGGAGAGCCCCCATCAGCTGGAGCCTGAAGCATCACCAGAGATCTATGAGCAGACACCAGCCATGCTCTGGGATCCAAGAGGAGACCTAAGGAGACATTTTCGTAGAACTTGGGTGTACTGTAGGTAGTTGGCTGCGAGCCAGGGAGCCCTTTGAAAACACTGGTGAGAGTGAGCACGAAAAGAAAGACCTCACCACACAGGGAGCTGGATGGAAAGCTATTTATAAACCCTTTAATTGTTACGCTTCCTTATCTAGCAGCTCTCTGTTTCCTGCTTTTAGTTTCTTTTCGAGGTGCAGTGATGTTGTTCTAGAGGTGCAGAGTCCTTTTCATGTTGGCATGCTCACCTGAGGGAAAAGGCACCATGAGATCCACTTCAAAGCACTCAAGTCCTTTGTGTCATGTTCAAATATAATTGTCTAGGAAGCTCTTTCTGGGGTGATTTCTCTCTTCCCTCCAGATATGAACTCCTGATAGTTTTTGTTCCCCTACTAAAAGTGACTCCATGTTCATGTTCTTCAGCTATAAATCCCATCAAACTCACCAATACAGTGAGTTCTCAGGATTAAAATCTGCCTTTTGACATGTAGTCTGAAATGTAAAACGCTCAGGACAGAATCACTACAACTGGTCTAACTCTGGGACATGAAATAGCAAATTATCACCTCCATGCTATCACAGCTACTAGCTGTTACATCCAGGAATATTTGGATCCTACCTTACCAGCAAGATTTGTGAAAACCTCCCAAGCATTCATCTTTCTTACTACTACTACTTCCTCCCAAATCCTTGGATAATGGCCACATGGTCATTATTTGGACATTGCCAGGATGTGTCCTCTCTTGTACTGTCTGCCATTCCTTGATTTCCATCCCTCTGGAACTCTGGTCCGGTTAGCACGTCCTTTGGTAAGATAAGAAAGGGAACTTTACACAGCTGAGCAGAGGAATCCAGTCCATGAAGCTATATGTGAAATATGCTAGCGTGGACCACATTAACAGGGTGACATGCATAGAAATACGGGCACAGCGACACACAAGGTGATCTGAATCAGACACAAGGTGGCTCAAAGGAAACTCCAAAGACGGTTGTAGCATCAAGCTAGGTTCACGTCCCATTCCATGGGGACAGCATGCATGAATGCCTTTCAGTTTACTGGTGTCTTAGCTCCTATTTTTACTAGCTCAACTCAAAACGCTCAGCCCAGGGTTCAGGCTTCTGGGAGCTAAGGACCAGATTTGATGCCAAACCCTGGTTTGAGTTTAACGAGAATATCTCTAGGTTGTGAGAGAGTCCATGAGCTAAAGCAATGCCAGAGAGGAAAACTAAAAACACAAGCAAAAGTAAAATTGTTGAAGGTGGTGACACTGAGCAGCACAAGAACTCACAGACAAAACCCTCAAAAAAAGCAGCAGAGAAACTGAGATGGCAACTGAGCAACAGGAGAATGAGCCTGTTTCTGGGAGCCACGGAAGCTGACACCCACTTGCCAGCAGACAGACGTCTGCTGCGTGCCTGCAAGGTGGCTGTGAGTTTGTGGCAAAGCAAGTCCATCCTGCATCAGGCTACAAAGGACATCCCTCTGCTTGTAAGCTGTGTCTAGTCCTGCCTGCAGAGTGCTCAGTAAAGGTGGCCAAGTGAAGGTGGTGAAGGGGTGTGAACTTACCAGTTGATGAAAATGATCCTTCATAGCTGCCCTGTTTCCTCTTCCACCACCTAAACCTGGGTAAGAAACTGTACTACACCTGCCTGGATGTGGTCTGCACACGATAGCCACTAGGCAGCTTGCACATGGTGAAACGACTGTTGTAGGAGCTGTCCTCAGCTTAAATGTCAGACTGTCAGAGAGCATTAAAAGTCAAACCGTGCCAAGTTACTGGTTTGCTTCTGCTCCACTTCCAGCGTATTACTGTGCAGGTCCAACTCCAACCCCAGCTAGCTGGTCTCAGCACAGAGTACAGATGGGGCCAGTGAAATATTGTAATGAACCCAGTGGTGCTCAAATTGAGAAGACCATATAAGGCAGAAGAGCAAGAGTCCAGTCGTGTAAAACACTGGCCCTGGCCAGCTCTGGAGTTCAGTGAAGATCCCCCGGGCAGGTCCTAGATGGACTGCATGGACCAGCCAGGTGTGGGTCCCCCAAACAACTGCACACGTTACTTAGCTGTGGCATCTAGGCTTCTACCCTAAAAGCATCATTTTTTTTTGTTAAAGAAGGAACACATCTATGTTGCAGAAATGCTTGCAGGAGTACCAACAGCCCCGCTCTGGTGCATTCTTCCAAGCTGTTCCTCTGACCTCGCCTGCTTGCATGAATCACAAGCCACCAGAGAAGAGAGAGCCAGCATTACCACTGTGGCATGGGGAAAGGCTACCAGCAAATCAGACAGCTCTGAGCTTTTGCATACCTGTTTACATGCACGAGGCAGGAGCTGCATCGCTGATGCTCACATTGAAACAAGGGAATGCTCCTGGCCCTTCCCAGCATGTGTTTTGGGGTTGGTTGCAGCCAACTGAGTTGTCATGATGTAGGAAAAAATTATGTACCTTGTGGGGAGATTTTATGGCAACCTGGGGCACAGCTCTGCGGGAGGTTTCAGAGAAGGAACAGGGGCCACTGCTGCCACACAGCTGGAATGCAACCCAAGCACAATCGTAGCCAAGGTGCCTTGCCAGCAATGCAGGTGGTATTTCTGCTTCACATGTGGCAACACCAATAAATGGGAGAAGACACCAATGAAAAGGTAGACAGGCTTTTAATGGCATGATCAAGAATCCCCTTTTAATAACAAATCTAATGACAACTGTGTCTGGTATGAACAAGAAATGGCATCATCGTTTATTTTTTTTTTAAGACGTGATCTGAAGTTATGACAAATGCCAGGTGGATCTGTACACAGACAGGGCCTCTGTGATGCATGCCAGATTTTATGGCCAAGAAATTTGCCATGCAGTTGAACCGGATTGTGTTTCCTCGGTTGGAGTCGTACATTCTGTTTGCAGTGTGTAAACATTCTCCAGCTGCTTTCCTAAAGAATGCAAAGAAGATAACGTAGAGAGATTTAGCCTTGGGATCCAGTCACATTTCCAGGCAGGCAGTACCAAGGAACAGAAGTCCTGTCTCCAGGCCAAAAGACTTCGTCAGACTGTGCCAGCGGCGAAGGAAAACAACGTCAGTGCGCCAGATACAACGTCTGAGCGTAGAGTCACATGCTATTGTGTTAAAAGGAGATATACAAAATTATCTGCGTTTCCAGCTCCAATTCCTGTCCGGAGAAGAAGCAGCCCAGGTCCCATCACACAGCAGTGTCACTGACACTGGTTTTCACACACACTTGTTACGCCTGGACTCCTCGCCTAAACCCCCACGTCCTGCAGAGCTCATCACACCATCTGCAGGCAATGGTCCGAGAGCTTCTGCCTTGCGCCCTGGCAGCCATTTACCCAAGTGCTGAGTAAACGTCAGCCCCTGCCTCCTCCAGCAACCCCGTGTCAGACCTCCTTGCACTCAGAGCAGAGGCAATACGAGGCAAGCCAGAGGCAGAGCAGCTACTGGCAAGTCCCATGCTGATACCAGCCCAGCAGTACCCTTGCCAACGCAGAGACCTCACCCCTGCAGCCCCCTCTGGTTTAGGAGCTAAGAGCAGGAGGAGTTCTCACCTTGGTCCCTACCAGGAACCCACCTCTGGATTTGCTGTGGTAGCTCCCTTCCTCCTTTTAGCACAGAGGGCATCAATGCATACTTCAAACCTGCTTTCCAGACATTTGCAGCTCCAGAAATAAAATGGATAATGTTCCTCCTTACAACCCGGAGCACCAGCCTGCATGGTGCAGGGCCTGCTGCACAGGTTGGCAGCCAAGTCTGCCTCAAGCTTTGCAGAAATCCAGGAGGGCTTCAAGCCACCTGCCAGAGAGGGACTGACCTGCAGGGAGTACACAGTGACGCCGAAGACAAGATTTGCTAGAGGTGGTATATTAGGAATGAGGGGACAGGAGCGTTATGGCATACAAATCGCTCTCATTTCATGGGATCCCGACTGTGCTCAGGATCGTGGCTCACCACAGCCTGCAACCAGGGCTATTCTCTGGCCTCACAAAGATACAAACCCCAACGCTCATGGAGATGCTGCCAACCTGTCTTAACATCAGCTAGCTCTGCTGTTACTATCAGCGTGGTCCCAGCCCCTCGGAGTGCAGCAACAGGGTGAGGAAGAGCAAAACAACCATTCAGGGTTCTGCAGAGGACCTTGGGAGCCCATGGGCACCCATCCAGTATCAATGGTACAGGCACCCACCACAAGAGGAAAGGGCCTGAACAGAAGCCCAAGCTCTCTCCCTCGTGTGCAGATGTTGGAGTAGCTGGCAAACAGATGGAATCAAAGGTGGTTGCAAACTCCCAAGTGGTCCCTGTGTGCTTTGTGAAACCAGCCTAGCACTGCTGGAGCACGGGCACGTTCCAGTTAAGCCAGAAGAAATTCATTTGAAACCAAACTCATGTCCACAATGGGACTTTTACTGTGTTCACAAGGTTAATTTAACTGCAGCTGATTGATGCGTGGGGCAAGGCCTCAGATGGGCATCGGTGTCTGTGCACATGGAGTAGTGGTGGGACCATGCCATGGGTCAGTAAACTATACAGAGAAGAAAGAAGTGTGCTAAGGGACCACGGAGCTGCTACTGGAGCTGGTCAGGCTATCAATAGATACTTAGCCATCTTCTTACAGAGGATCTACACTGAGAAAATACCTCTGTGTTGGAAAGGAGAAACATCAAAGATTTTCTTGCCCCAACACAACTTGCTTTGGATCGAAGCGTTTCACGAGCAAACAAACCATGCTTGTGTTAGTCAAGGGCAGCCGTGTGAGCAGGGACTCTCCAGACCCCGATCCATGCCACACAAAGATGTGTGACAGTCCACCCGTTATTACAACTCTGATGGCAAGCATGATGGCTGCCAACCATCCAAGCTGCGGTGTTTTGCCCCTGGTTCACGCTCGGGCGAGTGGAGCCTCACAGCTCACGTGCTCTGGTAGAGTGGTACCCTGTTCCTCCATCCACATCCACCGCGCACAGCAGTCAGTCTTGCACACATCAGAAGTCACACAGCATCAGGGCACTTCTTTGAAGGTAGCAGGATCCTTTTCAACCTTTAGTTACTATACATAATGGGCACTACTTATATTATATTGTTATAATAATATATATATATTATAATATTCTTTACTTAGAAAGGGCAAGCAAAGTCTCCTGCCTCTCACAGATTCCAAGCAGAACTGACTCAGAGAGGTCTGCTACGGAAACACCTTTTGCACCAAGACAAGCAGAAGTGTTTGTGCTGCCAACCAGACAAATCAGTTAAGCAGCTCCAGCCATGTGTTCAAGCCCCTCCACAGCATTAGTCTGACTGCTGCCATCGGTCCTTTTGTTCCCTCTGCTCCTATAACCTGTCGTCACACTGGCTTAGTGCTGAGAACTGTCTTTCAGATTCGCCACTGGGCACATCCTCCCCCCGTATCCCTGTTTATTTGCAAACATCTCCTGGCCAGAGAGCAGCCATTGACTCATTTTTACCAGCCAGCATGCCATCTTCTCAGCTGGCAGATAAGAAAGCAGGCCAGACCTTCGCAGACCCCAGCAAAGCAAAGACTCTCAGCAGAGCGTTTGCTTTATCTCATGATACCACGCAGTCCCAAAGACACGCTCCCAACACACGCAGGACCCCACAACGCTCCCCTGAACAAGTCCTATCCGTTCCTACCACCCATCCACATGCATGCACAGACGCAGGCATGGTGGCAGCCTGTCCCAGGAGTCCCCTCAAAACACACATGGGCACAACCATCTGCAGCTGGCCAGGACAGACCCTGCAGCAAAGACACCGACGGGGAACCACATAGTGTCAGGCTGTTCCCAGAAATTCCTGCAAACGTGGGAAAGTGCTGGGAATCCTGCTTTTCCTCCCCTGACCCCAAACAGTTTTCTTTATTCTTCCTAGCCATTTCCTCTGCTCTGGTCAGCTCGATCTTCTCTTCGATCTTCTCTTATTTGCAGTGAAGCAAGGACACGGCCACACACCAACAGCAATGTTTGAGCAGCCCTGTGTGTCCTCAAGGCTTGACAGAGCTTGCACACCATGCCTCACGGCAGACAACAGCAGGGTCTTGCCTCTCCTGCCTTTCTGGGATGTGACAGCCCACCATGTCCTGTGATGCCTGACTGGATCGTCTGGCATCCCTCAACCACCTAGCTTCACCCTAACGTCACAGGCCTCATCCTCTCCTGCCCCAAACATGATCTCCCATCTTTGCTCCAACTATGGCAGGTGCCCTTCCAGCCTCCCTGCAGGGTAGAGGAAGAAGAGAGGATGAGAGGACCCAGAGGAGTTGTTGACCATTTTGCAGGGCTGTTTTCACAGTAGCACTAGCAGAGGGCATCACTGCTCGCCCACCTGCCTGCCAGAAAATCCCTCCAGAGAGACATGCAAGAGGAATGGGAACTTCTGCAACCAGGGTGTACTGAGCACCCCGGTGACGGGATTACCCTGGGGTCACACTCACCATTGAGCAATTGAAGGGCAGAACCTTGAAAATCATAGCCAGGGAGATCCAGAGCAGCATCCGTATGGCAGGGGCTTTCCTGAATCCCTCTGCTGACACCTGAAAGAAGGATCAAGACATCACCTCCTGCAGCATGCGGGCTGCTAACGGGGGACTTATGAGCATGCCTGGGCCAGGCAGCGCCCTGTGACCGGCTCTGCCAGCAAAATGCGGCTCTAAGGACCACCTCTTGTTAGCAAATTCTTGATATCCACTTGACTGGAAGACCCCAGCACCGAAGCTCCTGTAAAAATAACTTCAGTAAAGGCATGAAAGAGGCAATGTGACATCCAGCCAAGATCACAGTACCACTTGCCACTGGGAAGGGGAGCAGGTCCAGAGACCCAAACCTGTGGGATACACGGGGACAGCCAGGCCTTGCAGGAACGACCCTTAGAAACCTTTCAGTGGCAGTGCCTGGCAGCTCCTGAGCAGGCTCTCTGGGGAGAAAGCATTGCTGTAGTCAGCCAACTTTCGCTGCCATCGCACCTGATGGCGCAGCCCACTCTCATCCAAAATGACCGGGGCAGTACCACGCTGTTGATGCATTCTCCTGCTCTCCTCTGTGCCAGGGACAGCTGGGAAGCAGGGCTGTGCTGGGCAGGGAGGCTGGCAGCACAACCACGAGGAGAGACAACTCATGCCCGTCCCATATCTCTGTGGACCCAGCTGCACCCTCAGCCCAGCCCTGTCAAACAACACTGGGAATGGCTGTTATCTTCTGTGCTGGAAATCTTTCACCGGCTTTCTGAAACCTGTGGGACCTGTCTGGTGGCTCTCCAACATGTGACAGCTTTGGCATGTGTCCGGCAGGACCAGGAATCTACTGCACCACAGAGATGATACTTTGGTGTCACCAGCATCCTGCCTGCTACTTGTGGTTGGGTCATGGTAGGAAGACCTCTTAGAAGACAGCTAGGTTTCTCAGAAAACCTTTTAATAAGAAAATGTCCCCATATTCCTGTGAAAGATTTCACTGGACAGTCTCTTTACAACTGAAAGCCTGCCCGATTTCTTCATCTGCCATTCTCGGCTACTCTGTCTTTCCTGCTTTCGTGTGCCAGATGGAAGCTGCCCCGGAGCTTCCTTCCTGACACGGGTATAGCTGGGCCATGGAAAACTCTCCTTTAAACTTTCTCTTGAACAAATACATTGATTGCGCTTTACTGGCCTCCCATGATAAGGCAGGTTTGCTAACCCTGTTAATAGTCCTGTAGCCCTCTTTCCAAGCTTCTTCAATGTCATTTTTGGCATGTGCATCTAAGACCTGGATGGAGCATCTGGTAAAGGCTTCATGACAAAGTCTTACCATCTGAACACTCTAAAATGAATAGTGCCCCAAAAAATTAATAGGAGTGCCATTATGGTTTATATTTCCAGAAAGAATCTGTGTTTGGGTTTATTCTGTTTTCTAGTTTCTGAACACTCAGGACATATTTAGGTTGTAGTTTGACCCACACTTCAAACTCCCATGAAGTTACAGTGCCACCAGAAGAAGTGGTTGCACTCTCTGTCCTCTCCTTCCCCCACTTCTGTTGTGTGACCTAATGCTGAACCAGCCTGATGAACTGAACCAGATGAAAACCAAACCAGCAAAGCAGAGCGCTTGGTGTGGTGCTGGATCAGCCACTTCACCAAACAGCTGCCCCAGTGTAAGGGGGTGGGACAGTGCAACGAAGCAGCTGGAACTTGGACAGACCACTGCTTTTGGTGGCAACATCAGCTCAGTCCATCAAACCACAACCTGACCTTAGAGTTCCCAATGCTTCTCTGCAAAGATGAGGGCATGTTTTTAGACTAGAAGCTGTGCTTCTTACTCTACCAGGGTGAACAACGTCAATGGAAAACAGCAAACACTTTGAGCTAGATGAAATAAATTCTTAGCATTGGCAACACTAAGACTGTCATATAAAGAGGTAATTCCTGTCACCTATTTCTAGATGTTTCCCTGTTCAAATGTCCAAGGAGTACCCTGTGCTCCCAGCCACCCCGTCACAGCTCTCAAGCTCCTTTCCAGAACAGTTCCTGTAGATGCAGGATTCCTTGGACTCGATAGCCATCGGTGTGACTGTTTGCATCTATGTTCAGAACAATCAAGGTTATTACTGTCCAGATTCCTCTATCAAGCTTTGTTGTTTGCAAATAGGAAATATGTGCAGCTAGTTGCAGCTGCAGGAATGGGTGTACAGAGCAGCCGTATTTTTGTTCTGCCTCATGCATGACAATGGTGTGAAACCCGAAGTATTTGGGTCTGGAGTGTTTCCCCCTGTGAGGTGCGGGGAAAATTTTCTGACTACTTCAAGATCTCATCAAGCTCAGATGGGTATCAGTCCTCCTGGCTTTCATTTTCAAAGCTTCCTGATTAGTCTGGGGGCTAAAAAGTTGGTTGACTGAGTTCTAGCTGAGCGCTAAGCTTCTGCTCTGATAATGTTACTTGAAGAGCACAGCCCTTGCTTTTATGTTCACATTGTTAGTTCTCACGCAATGTGTGGAAGAGCTGAGCATCGAGAGAGAGAAAGACATAAGCCCGACCTCCGCAACTCAACTCACTGGACTCTCAGATAGAAATGCACAAGGTACCCACGGCGTGCCAGCAAACCTCTCCTCGCAAAGCAGCAGCTTTTGAGTATACTACAGGATAATAATTTCCCACCCTGCTGTGTAGGGGAACTTTCAACCACAGTGCCAAAATTCACAAACACCAAGAGCATGACAATAAAGCACAAGGAATTTAGGTGCAAGGGGCACCCAAGCTAAAGGCATCCAGTGACTATTCACATCTTCAGGATGGAGCTGTGTTTGGTGGACTACGGGTCTGTGGCACCAACCACACTCAGGTCGAGAGGAACCACCCATGTTGAGAGATGTGGTCTCCACAGATCACAGTTTGGTATTTGAGACAGAAGCAGTGTGCTCCCTTCTACATCAATTAGCAAGCGCTCTTCATTTCCCAGCAAGCTGCCAATACATCTCTACTTCTATCTAAATACCCACCACACAGGCATCTGCTGAAACAGCAGCAGTGTCGCTGAGCAGCAATGCCAGATGGCCTCCTCTGTGGGACATACTGGAGCAGGTAGGAGCATCCAGCAAGACCTGCCTGTCTCCCATTCCCACCTGCAGAGGCATCTCTGGAAAGGAGAGAAGAGCCCCCTCCACCCTGCCCCTGCTCTTATCTCCGCACACAAGGACGCATCCATCCCTGTTGGCTAAGCTGGTGACAACCCCTTGCTAACATAGGTGGCAGGAGGCAAGCCAACACTCAGGTAGATGGTGGCGGCCAAGGCTGGTGTTTTCCCAGCAAGGAGAGATGAGGGAGCTGCCTGCAGGACAGGAGCCTTCCTCTCCAGCAGGCCTTGCTCTCACCACCTCTGCTCCTCTTTCCAAAGCCAGGGTCGGTGTTGGCGACTGGTATTGCTAACAGAGAGAGGGGAATGCCTGGGGAGGGAGGAGGGTCAGGCACTAGGCAGGCTGCCTGGGTCGCTGCTTGGTGCTGTGCGTTAGCAAGCGTGAGCTGCGGGCTGGATGTCTTCCTTGAAGAAGGCTCCGTGGCTCAGAGGCTCTCAGGCCTGTGGGAGCTAATAGTGACGGTGCGGGGTGAGAGTGAGTGAAGCATTGAAGTACAGCTACTGCTATACACTCGTGGGTCCAGCATGGAAGGCTGTGCTGCAGCATCTCAAGTGTATACTATATGCAGAAGTTACCCAGTCTGTTGGGCTGGCAGAAGATCATTATCTGGCAGCTGCCTTACTTTCCAGGGACACCTGCTTTCCTTTGGTTGCTGGACTCTGAGTCTGGGTTTTTCCTCTTTGTCGTTTTTTGGCCACACCAGGAGAGGGCAGGGAATCTCCTGTCGGCCCCAGGGCCTGAGCTGGGGGCTGAGGTCGGGGGGAAGGAGGAACTCGCTGAAGAGCAGTCCCTGGCTTATGCTGTCGGCAGGGAGAAGGACTTTCCCTTCGAGGTGGCAGCTGGCTTCTGGGGGAAGCACTGGGGTTTCTTGAAGGAAGGACAGGGCTCCGAGGGGATGCACAGCTGGACCTCCGTGAGCTGCTCCGTGGAGGAAGAGAAGTGGAGCTCGGTGAAGGAGGAAGCCGACTTTGTATCTGCGTTGTTCGGCACTCGTTTGGGACACTTCCAGCTGGTCTGTGTGCCTGAAGCCTGCAGGGGAAGAGAAGAGGGAGGATGAAGGGGAATTTCTGCAAGGGGCTCCGGGCTCCTGGCAGGTTTGATGATGTTGCTGGGCAATTACAAGGAGTATCCAGCACCAGGATGACAGGAGCTATGCTGTGAACAAGATGGGCACTGGTTTGAACACCATCCTGTAACTCAATGCTGTTAACTAGTAAGTGTTTGCCCTGATCCTCCAGCACCCTCTGGGACAACGTGCAGGCATAGTTTGGCCGATAGCACATATCTGGGACTCTTCTTAACATGCAGCACGGATGCAGATACCTCTTTCAAGGCAGGAGATACAATCTGGGAACATGGGCATGAGCTGGATTGCACCAGTTGGCCTCTGACGGTACTGTACTGGAAGATAAACCAACCCACAGGGATCCCCTCCTTTCACCCCACATCTCTGAAAGAGCAGAATTTGCTGGACCTGTGGCAGAGCCACAGCAGCAGCTCTGCTCCTGGGCTGGACCTCCAGACCCAAGGCCAGGCAGAAAAGCCAAACAAACACTGGTGAATTCAGAAGGTCCAGCTCCACTTACATCTCCGTGCTTCTTTGATAGAGAGCCGGGTACCTCCAAAAAAATCAAGGTACAGGGATGTGTAGGGAATTCAGACCATGTGGAGGTGGCCCATGCTGTTCTAGGTCACTGCTAAAGCCCACGTGTGTACACCTCCCTCTCTCCAGCTCTTCACATGCTGGCCATCTTCTGAGGCAATAACAACTGGCAACGTTGCAGCCCTTGCAGCTCTAGTGGCAATAGCCAGGCCAGGTCTCCCTGCAGAGCCATGGCTGTGCCGAGCATGCTGCAAAACTGAGAGCTCAACACCGGAGGGATCTGCTATTAGCAGGATCGGACCAAATGAAAGAGCTCGTGGAAGGGAAGAAGGCCTCAAAGCCAGGGCAAGTGAAGAGGGGCTTGGCCCTTTGGCCAGACTGAGCCAAAGAAGACAGAGAGGTGGGAATTTCACACACTGGTGAACTGAAATGACTGTAGAAAACATGGATGGATGCCGCATTAAAGCCAAGTGAAGGGTAAAGCAGTGGGAGGTGAGCAAAGCCCTGGCTGTGCCTCCTTAACAAGTCCAACATTTTGCATTGCTCATGGTTTTGGTCTTACCTGTAGGCAACAGCCGCATCCTGCGGGGAGCTACACAGCACTGCCATCGCGACGGCCATGGAGCTCTCAGACTTCGCCGCCTCTAGCGGTGTTTTCACTGGCGTGATGGGCCGAGGAATTCTGCTCTTTGTGCTTATGGGTCTCTCTTCTTTCCCCAGGAGGGCAGCCTTCTCCTTCCCTGCCTTCCTTGGGATGGAGTCATCAGAGTCGTGGGTGTCCTCCTCAGAACCAGTGGCTGACAGGGTTTCTGAGGCCCGCCGCCTCTCATCGCTGGAGGATGCTGAGGAGGAGGCCCCTGAGGCCAGCCGAAGGAGGCGGCTTTGCCTCTTCTCCATCACTAGGCGAGCCAAGTCAGGTTGCTTTGCCCTCTTATAAAGCCTCTCTTTGGCTGAGAGTGAAGTTGAAAGGTCTGAGCCGGTGTCCTCCTCAGAGAACAAAATGGGTATCCGACTTCTATACCTGGAGCCCAGAGGTCTCCTGGGGCCCTGCTGCGGTGTGTTGAGGAGGGTCTCTGCTCGCTTAAGGTGTTCTGCCACCAATGCTGACTTCTCAAGGTCGGGCTCCCTTGTAACCATCTTACCAGGCTCTTCCAAATCCAGCGAGAGCGCCACTTTGTCAGAGAGCTCCGGCTTGTCCTCAGGAGGCTTTGCTATGCCATTGGGAAGGGCCAGCTGCTCCCCCACTGTCTCTGAGGTGGTTTCAATGTGATTAGCCGAAAGCGCACAGCTCTCCGTCTCTGCCCCTTCTAGCCCCGAATGTATGCTTCCATTCTCTACCAGCACCAGGTTGTCCTCCAGCTCTTCTTCGATAATGACCTCCTCAAACTGGCCCGGAGGGCAGTATTCCTCATGCCTCATCAGCTGGCCGCTGGAAGACATGACATTTAAGTGGGTCTTTTCAGCAATATGAACAAATGTGCGCTCAACTTTGGTAAAGGGGGAGGAAGCTGTAGCCACTGCCACGGGAGGCTTTGGTTCAGATTTAAGGACTGAGGACAGGGTCCCTGGCTCAGATACATCCAGTTGGCTACCCATAGGCTGTGGCCGCTCGCTCTGAGGTGTCAGTGCAGCAAGAGTACCCAGATCAACTTCTGGAGCCAAGTCTGTGGTCATCGGAGACTTCTTCAGATCACCTGGTGAAAACAGCACTAGCGTTTTTGAGCCTTCCTCCAGCTCCAGGTCCCCATCAGCAGTGGACGCTCGACCCTTGGATCCCTTCTGGTCATCAGCCAGGAGTGTGGATGGTGCGCACTCCTGGCTGCGCTCTGTGCTTTTTTGACTCAGGTCGCTGCTGGAACCACTGTGCATGTCAATCTCATCCCCTTCCTCCTCTGCCTCCTCCTCCTCCTCATCTTCCTCCTCCTCGTCTTCTTCCTCCTCTTCTTCCTCCTCATCTTTTCCATTCATTTCCAGATAAGGTTCCAGAGGTTTGCAAGGAGCAGTCAAGACAACATTTGAGAAATCAACTTTCTTTATCCTCTGGGATACCTTAGGCTTTTCCCAGTAGTCTGACAGTTCTTTTCTGAAGTCTTGATAAGGCAAACTTAAAGGCACCGCCTTGGGCAGACCATTCATTTCAAATGACTTCAGCATATATGCCTGCAAGAAGACACACGTGACAAAAGAAAAGGGTTAGTATTCAGACATAGCATTGACACAGAAGACATCATGATCAACAGCAGTGAGAAGCATCAGTGGAAAGCACTAGTCCACCACGCTTCCAAAATACATGCCTCAGCAGCGATCACTCGATCATTCGATTCGTACAAGCCTTAGAGAGATTCATGGATATTTATCAATGAAGGCAAAAAAATGTGCCAAAGGAGTTCCTTTGTTAGCAGTCTTTAACCTGGACCTAAAAGAGCTGTTGGCAAGCAGTTCCTCAGGATTTTTTAATGTTTCCCAACCTTCTTCAGTATTTATACATTTATTTCAGTATTTATGTATTTACATGTTCACTCCTTCCTTACTGGAACCATTCAGCAACTCTCTTTTATGCCAGGCCACAGTGCACTCAAGGGGCCCCTCTGGGCTAGATAAATTTCCTGATCATTTTCCAGTACCATCCCCCATTGTCCCTGGGGCATAAACCCTTGTATAACAATACAATAACCCTTGTAGTGCTCCTGTGTTCCCCTGGTGTGCTATTCGTCCCTCCCTTCTGCTCCCATGTCCCTCCAGCAACTCCTAATTCTGTCTTCTGCAGGCTTCTGCTTTCACTAAAATGATCAGCAAGTCAGTCATGGAAGCAGACATATAAAGTATCATTATTAGACTCTGGGGTGTCCAACCATTAAAAGCAACGAGAGGACAAGACGTTTGGTGGAGGCAGTGTTTCTCGAGCAGCAGTCTGTGGCAGAGGGACTGCCTGTAAGGTGCCAGGAGTCGGCTGTTGAAATGATTGCAAATAATACTAACAGAAAAGCAGCAGCTCGCACACACATGCACACACTTGACCAAACAAGCAAAAAAAGGGCTAAATAAATAGGAAATGCCCATTGAAGTTTGGCATAGTTAACAATTGGCTGTAAATGAAAACCACAGCAGCACCACTCTGCAAAATGGATTTTAAAAAAACCATTTAGGTCACCCTTCTATTAAGAGGGCTGGAAAATGAAAGCCTCTCCATAAACTCAACCGGTCAATAATGCATCACATGTTACCCTTGAAAAGTCTCCTAATCATGAACAGAAGGGCTCCAAACATCTGCGTTTTCAGGAGGCATTTGACAGCATCAGAGGATATTTAGGCTTCGCGACTGAACAAGCACCCATTTAACTATGTGGGCTACAGAGCTGCCAACAGCTAGCACATTCACCTGGCTATGGGAACAGATCTTTTCGTCACTGGTGGGGGGGGAAAGCCTTCAATAGCTTTTCAGTCCAATGACACAATTTCAAATTGTGCTGAAAATCTGCATGTCATTATGTGCAGAGCAACTGCCCTATTAGTATGCCTGAAAAATGTAAGATCTTTATGCTCATGTATAACAGGGACATTTCAACTAGATTGGTGGGCAGCATCAAGCTGTTATGCGTGGTGGTAAGCTGTTATCCATTTACTATTTCTTTTTACATCTTCTAAATTAAAACACAAGCTGGTTTTGGCAATGCCTCTGGAGTCCAAAGCTTTTTCTCTTCTGTCATTAAAGCTGAAGCCTGGCCCTGAAGATGTCCCTGTATTAGCCTGATTTGGGCTTTCACTGACCCACTCGACCTTTTGTATCAGGATGACAGATGCGGAACTTGGACTGGTAAGAGGGACTTACCACCCTTTGCAAAGGAAATTACCCACCTGGCTTCCTCCCTCAGGCATTTCTTGGAAATCAGTCCATTCAGCAGCCTAAGATGGAATTCTGCCTGTTGGCTGGACTTGGTTTTCCCAAGAAATACACCCACAGTGCTATCCCTGGAGTCCTGATCAAACAGATGTGCTTCGCCAGCAAGACTGGGACCTGATAAAGAAGCCCTGACCAACACCTTGCCTTGTGCTGAGCCTCCCACTGGAAAGAGTACCCCATCCCCAACAACAGTTCACCTGCTGCTCTACTTCACCCCATCTTCTAGATGCTGTGGTTGATGGTACAGTTGGAGGATCGCTGGTTTCTCTTTGCATATGTAAACCTCCAAATCTCCTCTCAGCTCTTAGGAACTTGTGTCATCTCATCTGCCTTCTGGTCAAGGCGAACTGAATCCAGTCCTGCAGCGCACATCCTATATAGGCCAGAGATATGGTTTCTGTGCCCTGCAGTCTGTCCCACCAGCAGTCCTGTCTCCAGCAGCCCCTCTTTCCTCAACAGCTCTTTCCCTTGCAAGACATCAGAAGTTATTCTGAGATGAGATTGCACTAAGCGATAAGGTATGACACGGAGCTGGACAGCATGATGCTGCTGTAATAAAAATAATGGTTCTTTCCTTCTTCTGCTCTGGTCCCCCTTTGCTGTCATTGAGTCGTGCTGTAGATACCTTTCTAACCTCCATGTACTTCCACCTCTGGCTGTACAAATTCCTTGTGGTATTTAGGAATGGACTGCCTTTCTGTCTGCCATTTCATTTTCCCCATGTATTTTCTATTTCCCTGCATGGACACTGCACCCTAAGCACAACAGTGATTGGTTGGCTTCTACCTACCTTTGGGAGACTTGGACTGCTTAACTGTTGCATGCAGTACCCCGGAATTGCCAGAATGCATTCCTTAAAGCAGCCTGAGACTGTGGTTGTTTTGCCACTGTAAATGCACCATGGAGAAAATCCAAAGAGCATAAATATGCCAAAAAATATGGAGGACAGAAGTTACCTACAAGCCCAACTAAAAGAAACTTTGCTGAAATGTCTCTTGGGTCAAATATTATTTTAACACATATTTTCTTACCTTCATTACTATCATCACCTGAAGCTGTTAACAAGGAATCAGACATGCCCTGTCCTAGGGCATCAAAGTCTGAGACTGTCTTCACTGTTGAGTTGATGTGATCAGCAGCTGGCTGCAAGTGGGCACCCTGCTGAACCAGGTGTTCCCAGTTTGAACCCTTCACTAGAGAAGCTTGTGTCCTCTCTTGACAGTCATCATGTGTCTTTTGTACTACAGCACACTTAGCTGCTCTAGGACTATTCCCCAAAGGCTGGAGAAGAACTCTTTCTGCTCTGCTGTACCAATGGGGAGGAACTGTTGGAAGAAGCCAGAAGATCAGGAGTGGAGAGGCTTAGCCTGTATCTCAAAACTGCAGAATAATAACGGTGTAAGGAATCTCTGGAGGTCTCTGCTCCAACCACCCCTCAAAGCAGGACCAACTTAAAAGTAGGCTGCTCCAGGCCCTGTCCAGCTGAGTTCTGAGTATCTCCAAGGATGGAGATCCCACAACCTCTTTGGAACCCTGTCCTAGTGTTTGAGGCTCTTCATGGTGAAAAAGTTTTTCTTTATATCTAATTCCTATACCTAATTTTTCTTTCATGCAGCTTGTGTCCATAACATCTCATCCTTTCACTGTGCACCTCTGAGAAGAGTCTGGCATCGTCCTTTCATCAGGTAGTTCAAGGAAGAGATAAGATCCCACTGCAATCCTTCTCTTTTTAAGGCAGTACAAACCCAGCTCTCTCAACCTCTCCTCATGTCATACGTTTCTAGTTCCTGATCATCTTGGTGGCCCTCTGCTAGGCTCACTCCACTATGAGCAGGAACCATGCCGTGAGCTGAGGCAGCCACCCCCATTTTAAAAAGCTACCAAGACTGTGAGTGAGCAGAGCTACACTGGAGCTGGCTGAATCTGAGTCAAAAGGACTTCCTTTACCTGCAGCAAGCTCTGATCTCTGCCTGTGTTCCTCACTTTCTCAGAAGACACATTGCCTGTCCTTGGACAGTGAACCATTTTTTCCCACCTGCTTTGGCTCAGATCTTCACTCCTGACTCTCTTTTGACTTGTCAGTCAATTGTCCAGGAATGTGCATGGCAGTATATGTGTCTGAGCACGGGTTCCCCACAAAGTCTGTGCATTTCACCTCTTTAACATTTTGTCTCTCCATAAAACTTGACAGCATTTAAATTCAATTTGGCTAGTAACAACTTTGGGTAACAATATGTATTTGGAAGGCAATAAATATCCCTGCTTTGCACAGAGGCCGGAGTTAGAATATAGAGAGGAAGGATAGTCAGGAGAGAAAAAGATCTACCTGCTCATATTTGGCAGAGGCAGAAACCAGCCCATTCAAGTCCACCTCTGCCCCTGTGCTCATGAACATCTAACTGGAGTCTGGGGGTTTGTCTTTACTGTAAACTGGTGGGGTTTCAAATTAGCGGGATTGTTGGCACTGGGACATCCTCAGAGGAGACTTGTATCAACCAATATGGGCAGCAGTAAAGTTCCTACATCCCAGTGATGCTGCAAATACTGCAAAAATCAGCAAAGATGCAGTCTCCACTTTCCTACAGCAAGTTTACAACCATCTAGATGATTTCCAACCTTAATGNACTTTGGGTAACAATATGTATTTGGAAGGCAATAAATATCCCTGCTTTGCACAGAGGCCGGAGTTAGAATATAGAGAGGAAGGATAGTCAGGAGAGAAAAAGATCTACCTGCTCATATTTGGCAGAGGCAGAAACCAGCCCATTCAAGTCCACCTCTGCCCCTGTGCTCATGAACATCTAACTGGAGTCTGGGGGTTTGTCTTTACTGTAAACTGGTGGGGTTTCAAATTAGCGGGATTGTTGGCACTGGGACATCCTCAGAGGAGACTTGTATCAACCAATATGGGCAGCAGTAAAGTTCCTACATCCCAGTGATGCTGCAAATACTGCAAAAATCAGCAAAGATGTAGTCTCCACTTTCCTACAGCAAGTTTACAACCATCTAGATGATTTCCAACCTTAATGATTCTATGATTCTATGATTCTATGCCTTAGAAGTTTCCAGGTCCCCTTGTAACCAGGAATGTAGCCAGACGTGTTCTTCTCAGACAGCGGCATGGAGCAGACTCACGCTGGTGGGTTCAGAAGCAGTACTGGCATCCAGCTCGTTAACGTGCTCGTATATGTCCTGCCCCATGCCAAGTCACACACACTCTGCCAAGGTCCCTACAGTAATGAAGAGTGATGACAGTACCTGCTCTGCCTGTATGGCTTTCTGGTGATCTCACAACTCATGAGGGCATAGAGAAGGGACCTTATAGCTTGCCTGTGCCTATGGCCCCACCGCAGAGCAGTCTGTGGCATGGCACAGGGTGGGCCCAGTGTCCACCAGAAAAGCCTGCTCTCCTGAGCAGCCTTGCACCGACGTGGGGGAAGGGGAACAGTTTCCCGTGTGAGCCTAATAAATTTTCCCTTAGACTGCAGAATTTGGGATTGTTTTTTTTCTCTCCCATCTCTTGGTTTTAAACATTTTAAATGCAATAAATTTTGAAAAAAAAACCAACCAAAAAACCACCAGGTACAAGAAAAAAAAATGACAATATTTGCCTAACATAAACCCAGGAAATGCCACATCTCTTCTATCTACCGTTCTGTTTCAGACCACGCGCTAAACCATATCTCAGACTGTGGTTAGCACTATGGCATCAGTGCGTCTTTCTGCAGTGTTTGACAGACGTACACATCTGCCACATACCAACAGCCTTACAGAGGCAAACCAAAACACACTCTGAGGCATTCATCATGGAGCAGGTAGGCTTTGGACTTTGCTAGAGGCAGACTCAGAAGAATCCTGACCCTCCATACAATTCCCAGGAGAAAAAAGGGACTCACACACTGTACAACCCTGTAAGTCAGAGAACACAGCCTAATCCTAGCTCTTCCTCCCAGACCATCACCTGCCTCCACAAACTGCTCTCTGCCTTTGAGGAGTTGGGGTCTTGTGCTTCTCCTGCAAGGAGGAAAGTTTCCACCACCCTTTCCACAGGTACCAGAGCCTTTGCATGCACCTACTGCCTGCAGCCTCCCTCTCCAGCCACTTTCAGAAAAACCCTGAATGAGTAACTGTGCACTTCACACCAAAGCAGACAGGGTCTATTGCCATGTTTCCTCTTCCAA
Source organism: Balaeniceps rex (assembly GCA_013401315.1). Lineage (NCBI taxonomy): Eukaryota > Metazoa > Chordata > Aves > Pelecaniformes > Balaenicipitidae > Balaeniceps > Balaeniceps rex. Next base: position 33,865 of record VYZW01040219.1, on the reverse strand, counting down.
CCTGATCCCAGACAGACCAACAGCACTTGGGGTTGAACCACATGCCGCTCTACAGCAGAGACTGCTTTCAAATAGGGTACGCGATGAAAGGCAAGCATAGTCGGATCCACTGAGCAGCCCAAGCAGGAGTACATTACTTGCAGGACAGCCACAGTTTTGCATCCATCTCCCTGGGGTTCTGGGGGGTGGAGGGGCTGGAAGTTTACCAGATGTTCTTAAACACCTTGCCAAATGTCTGATGGGAGACAGCTATCCACCCACACTATGCATACCGTGCCGCCAGCCAGGGGAAGATGCCCAGCCAAGAGAAATGTGATAAACTGTTTCTGCTATGTTCGTAGGTGTTGAATTGTACTAGCTTAAGTTTAGCCAGTTTGGATGCTCTGCCATCAAGGCAGAGCTCTAAAAGCTTACAGAAGTTGGGGCTAGTTGTAACCTGCTGCTATGATATGACTGGGTTCAAGTCAGTGAAATTGGTATTAGCCTAAATTAACATAAATTGAACTCACAGTGTGGCCTTCCTAAAGTACATGATACACATCTCCAACAGTCACGGAACTTTGTTTCTATTCCCAGATCTGTCTTAACTGCAAGTTTTCAGTGATCCCATTAGTAAACGATAATTAAACTCTCACTGTTCTACCAGAGCTCCTTCATCTCCCTGCCTGGTGCTTCCACGTACCCAAGGATGAGCAGGGGACACCTTCCCAGAGCTGGAAAGCAAAGGGAGTAGAAAAGCAAAGCAAGAAAGCAAACAAAAAACCCAGCCATCACCAAGGTGCTGCCTTTGATTCTTTAATAAGGTTTTGGTAGTATACAAGCTTTTTTTTTTCTTTTTTTTTTTTTCCGATTGTCTGGATTAACATACATGGATTTAAAAAAGGCACAAAATCCATTGCACAGCTTCTGTTTTGTTTGTTTTTGATGACATTGCCTGTTCATTGTGGTTTCAAGTGTAGGATTTTACAGTACTCTGCAGCATTTACAGCATGGTCTACATACAGGTAATCAATGCATGCTTTTATACAAGAGACAGAATTCAAATTCTCTCTCAGTATTTCTATATACACAATAATACAGTGTTTTTCTTCTGAAAAAAGCTTTAAATTGGTCTTGCATGCTCGGTGTGCCAGAAGAATTAGTGCAAGCATATATTACAGTGTTATTGCAGTACAAAAAGGGGTTGACCTTAGGCTCTAAAGGGATTAGATACAGGAAGAATAAAAAGACTCAAGGAAAACAAGCTTTGGATCCCTTTAGTCAACTACGTCCTTCCAAATGGATCCCTACTCAGTATGGCCTTTAAAGCTACAGCAGGCTGCTTCCCCTCCGTCTCCCTGCTGCCCTCCCCCTGAGACGAACTTCCACAGCTTCTTCAAACCTTCTGTCCCTAACAATTTATGAAGACTTCTGGCAACTTGAGGAAGCCCTTCTGCTGTGCCTCCTAATGCCGGAGACCTGCTTGAAGGGGACTTTCCTGAGATCCACTGCTTCAAGCAAACTCAAGTCCCAGCAGATGAAGTTTCTCAAGCAAAGCGGGAAGCACAACAGGTTACCTACAGCTTTTGTCTCCTCTCAGTAGAAATGACCACAGAAACCCACATTCACCTCCTACTTGAATAGCAGTTGGTTAAATATGGTTTGGACTCTCTCCTGCTTAGCAGCAACAGAAGTCTAACACGTGACACAAGGTAATGCAAAGGAAGGATATGCTGGTCCCTGAGATTCTTCATGGGAGCTGGAAAGTCCGAGAAGCAGAAATCAAGTTCCCAACATGACGTTAATTGTTCCATTGGGAATGGGAAGAGGCCTTAGTCCTGAGAGATGCAGATGGCACACAGACAGCAAGAGCCATAGTCCGGTCTTCCCTGTAACAGCTTTGATTTGGATACTATTGGACCTTAGCATATCCTGGAAGTGACATTATCCTCTGCCAACATAGACTAAGCTTGTTTGGGACTGGGACATCTGGCAGGATTGACAACAGCGAGTGGAAAAAAACTAAAATCTGAGTTTCTGAAGCAGCTCTTTCTTCAAACCAGCATCAGATGAGGTAAAAGTAGCAGGGGCCTTAGAGCTGCTACGCTTGCTTGCAGGATCTCCGTGTTCCAAGAATCAGCACCACAAATGTCAGAGAGATGTTCTTCTTTCCAGCATCTTACCATCAAATGGTCCACAGCCTTTCTCTTTGTTTTTTTTTACCAAGGTGAATAGGACAGTCCAGTCCTATGCTGGATAAGTGCTCTGCTCCTCCCTATTTGTGCTTTCGTATGTTGTTAGGTTTGTGCCAGTTTTCATAGCGTCTTGGATGGAAGCAATAGCTCTGTAAAGGTGGTACGCCTGCCACTTAGCTTCACACCTCTGCACCCACCAGTGTCTCCAGCAAGAGTCAACACAGAGCTCCCTGTCTGAGTAGACATGGGAACCATCTCATTTTTATCACTCAGAAGAGACTCAGCAAATGGTGAGCAAAGTGGAAGGAAATGATAATCCAAAAATTGTTCTAGTCCCTAATTGTAAAGGCAACTTAATAGCAGCAAGAAAGAAGAAGAAGGAGATTGTGAAAGCTAAACATCTTCCTTAGTCATAAAAATAACCAGAAGTCAGCAGTGCTGAATAAGAACCTGATCTGGCTTTTTTTTAGGAAGGACCAAGCTGAAGGGGCAAGAGTCCCACGGAAATCCTCCTTATCTGACTTGTTCAGAGGAAATTTGCCATTACTGTGTTTCATGTTGCCAGATCAATTAATTGCACTCATAATTAAACAGAGAAACTTGTTGGAGTTGTTGGAGGAAGCCCTGGGGATTACTTACGAGGCAAGTGCACTAGATGAGGTAACTGACTTGAAACGCTTTGCATATGAAAAAAGAAAACCTCCAAACATAAAGCAATTTTCTTTTCAAACACTAGAAGACATGCAAGTGAGTGTAAAATGGGGACTGCTTCCAATCCCCAGGTTACATGGTTAGCAGCTTGTTTAAAATGTACATTCATTGTAACATCAGTTTTTCAATGGCAGGTGTAATACAAAGGAGTTGCAATACATCAAATAATACTTAGAAACATTTCCCAGAAATTAATCTTTGCACTGTCCCGTGGAACTGCAAATGCAGGTCTGTGTGTTATAGTGGCCCAAACACAAAACACATGGTATAAAAATGCAACAAAAAGGAAGGTAGTACCGCAATGATCAGCCTTTACACATTTTATTTAATGTTTTAACATTACCCAAAATAGGTTTTGCATACTAATAAATTACGTCCTAAGTGGCAGCACCGTTCCTATCACCAGAACACTCTGCCACCACCTGATGGCAAATGGAGGGATGTGTATGCTACAAGACACTGAATTAAGAAAACTGGGCTGGACCAGGTTGCTGAAATCAGATCTGCAACGTGCAAAGGAGGCCAGGTGTGCCATCTGAACCAGACACCACAAGGATACTTTCTGTAACTGATTGAGATTCGTTCTTCGCAACAGCCTTTTGAGCACTTGGATGTGTGCAAAGTAGCCCATTACTGGCACAGAAACGCTTCTGTAAGGCATGACCATATGTGGCCATTCACACTCCACGTGTGGGTCATGAATACATATAAACATACATACAATCAGAAATGGAAGCTCCAGCAAAAAGCATCCCAACACCACCCTGGGGACAAGAGTGCAATGAAGAAGCACATCTGGCTTACTTTGGTCAGTCTCTCCAGAAACTGTCATCTCCTCCAGTCACTCTGGGGAGGGCTGGCAACGACAGGGGATGCAAGTCAAGAAGAAAAGCACCCCATGTTCTCCAGCTGAGAAATATCTGGGGCAATTTATTCACTATAAACACTAACAGGAGTTTAGGGATTTGCAAATTATCCATGATTTTCAAGGCTTCAGACCTTGTCTGCTAGGAAATGCAATTTTATTTTCTCCAGCTAGCCTCCTGAAGCCCATCTGTTACTGCCAAGCAGAGCTAGACAAATATACGATAGCTATCTCCAAATAGTTCTTTCCCATTTGTCACCAAAGGAAAAACAGAAAAGGAAAAATAAAAATAAAAGTTTCTCATTTGAATAGATTGGGATAAAAGAGCCCTTTCTTATTCAATGTGAAAGTCACAAAATGGTCTCAGCTCCACGTAAAGTTCTGAGAGTGGCGTGAATAAATCTCCACTGACAACCATTAATAAAATGTGTCATCCATCTAACCCAGGAGTTTACAATAAAAAAAAAAAATTAGGTCATTGATGCAGTATTATGTGGCTGTAATACAAATGTGGCTGGATACCACAGAGACTCCATGTAGCCTAAGGAAGAGGTGCTAGACCCACTGGACAAACACGGTGGGTATCTGTCACCAATCCCTCCAGATAAGCAGTAGAAAATCTCCTTATATTTTCAAGAATAATCTGGTGCTGCTGCCAAGCACTTAGAAGTTCCACTTATACACATCATGGAAGATTAATTGATGGAGGCGTGAGAGGGAAGGACATTAGAAAACAGGAAAAGGTTCTTTCCATGCTTTCTGATCTTCAGTCTCACAGTGCATCCTATTGTTAAGCTATTTTACAATACAGGACTAAACTAGCAATGGTTATATTTTCTTGCTTTAATTTATTTACATAGGATCACAGCACCAGATTCAAATAGTGCATTTTGACATGAGAGAGCAGGTGAACTTCCCAGTCATTTGCAGTCAAAGAAATGCCTCAATATATTTGTTATATTTGGTATATAGGTCGCACCCACTGCCCTGACAATTTCCAGATCATGAAAAAATATTCTGCCTCCTGAAACTCTCTCTGTGCAATCCAACTCTCACGTCTGGCTTCATCCTGACATGTTCTGAAAAGACTTTATTTGCTGCTGACTTCCTCCAGCGGTCCTGCATGTCAAACAGCAGGCAAGTGACTCACAGGAAAAATAAAGCACTTGGGGATCTTTTGGGTTAAGAGGCCATAGGAAGGTATGAGTACTGTGACTATTAGTATTTTTTCTGAATAAACTCTGGAAAGGCTAAATTGAGGTGTTTGCCGTGGTTTCCCATCTGACTGCAGAACGCTTCTACTACAAAACAAATTTTCAAGTCTCTCAGAAGAGGCCATACATTTTGGGGCAGTGTAGCCAGTGATAAAGATGGTACCAAAGCCTGGCGATGCTACTGAAACAAAAGACGAATGAGGTAGTTAAACACTCCAAAGTGAACCCTTTGGAAGAAATGTTTGAAGCACGGAGCAGAGGAATGTCCCAAATGACATTTGTTTTGTTTCTCACCTTGAGGTGCTCACAGCCTAGAGGAGTTAGAAAAGAAGGTGTATGTTCACTGGCTGTAGAGTCACCTTTGGAAAAGAAACTCAGCCCAACTACTGAAGAGTCACTCAACCTCTCTGCCTCGTGAGCAGGCTAGGGAAGCTGCTAAGGACACTGTTGCTTATTATCGCTGATCAGTTTGAAACAATAGGCCTCTTTCCAGAAGTCCTATATGCAAAAAATATATCAAAAATTGATTTTTTTTCATCTCAAAAAGGAAAAAAGATTGTTGACTGGTTCTTAAAGGCATGCTGCCTTCTCATATAACACCCGGATTTGACTGCCACAGAAGCAGCTGGGGAGAGCTAGCTGCCAAATGGGATCACAGAAGAAACACGGAGCTTGTTTAAAACAAGATACTTTGATGGCCTAATGCCAGTGGCACAGGCCAGATAAGGGAAGAACTGTCATTATATGTGCCAAAGTGAAGAACACCAATCCTCAAGTAAAAAATCCACCTCTCTGTGATACCTCCAGATAAGACAGGCAATGAGAGGAAACACCAGTGAGTTAAAGTTTAGAATTAATGAACAAAATGTAAGCTCTGTTGCACTTAAAATTGCCCTGTCCTGGCTGTTTGAAATAAACTATTTATTTCTATTTGTATTTGGATCCCCCCGCAACTCCCAGGCTGGGGAATGGGAACAGCCACTTTTGCCAGCCCAGAAAACATCCAGGTGGAAGACCTTGTTACTATTTGCAACTGGAGTTGAGACGTTTTCTCACTCAAGAGAGACCAGGCACCAATTTAAGCTCACACAATAGAAGCTATTTAGATGGTTTGCAATCACAGATGGTAGCTGTGTCTTAAGGGAAAGAGCATTGCCAGCTCTCTAAATTTAGTTGCTCATGTAGACAATAATTTTGGGGAGTTTGCTAAGTCCTAAGGATTCCAGAATTTGAAACTCGTGAAACTGTTCTGAAAACGGAGGTTATCTTCCATTGTCATCTTTGAAATTAAACTGCCTTTAAACAACATGATCACTATTCCTCACACAGACTCCATGTAGAGCTAAGACTGCTCCAAGTGCCAAAATGTGCCATCTTGCACTGTTTCCTCCAAGGAAATCAGAGAGAGGGAAGGCAAGAGGCTGATCAAAGTGCTACAGGGACTGTGTGGTGCAACATGAGATACACAGTGCGTAGGAAACTGGTGCAGGAGGCAAGCCTCGCATGTTCTTGGGAACAGCAAAGGCAGGAGGTAGTGCAGGTACCCAGGGACGCAGTAAGGATGCGAGGGATGAGATACATGAATGGCAATGAAGGTAAACCATGGGGGCAGGTGAATGTGTGGAGTGGGACATACACTGGCAACCGGGGTGGGGTAAAAAGAGTTTTTGTCATATGGGGAAGAGACGGGATAGGTAAAGGGGAACAAAGAGGCAAGTAGGTCTAAGAGAGCTTCTCAAGCAGTGAGGTGAAGATGAGTGGGTTCTGCCTCCTCATCACATTGTATGTGAAGCCTACCAACAGCTCAGGGCTACAGCCGACTGCTGTTGTTCTTGCATCCAGATTCAGATTTAAACATAAGCTAATTGGGTGGCAGCTGAGCAGCAATCTCTCTGCTTATGGAGCAATGGACGAGATCCCAGAGGAGAACATCAGCCCGTCCTGGAGTCAGCTGCCTTATCTCAATCCAGTCTGGAGGCCAACTGTGCAAGTACAGCTTCTTCATCCTGGGCTGGGGAGGTGACAACTGCCGACATCCTTCACAGCTCAGGTGCTGCCTGCTGTGTCCCAGCACTGGAAGGGAGAAGGTGCGCTCAAACTCTCACCCTCAGCTGAGTACCTAGTAACTGAAAGGCAGCTAGAGCAGCGTCCTATACATTCCTCAAAAGTCATTTGGACACAGGATTTGAGAGGTGGGCTCATCTGCTTCTGTCCTTGGGGACCCTTAAAGAATCACCACATGAACTACAGGAAAAGAGCTGAAGGAAAGATCTTGGAGTCAACATCTGTCATGCGGAAAGGAAAGCATCAGTCCAGGTTGGAAGTCTCTAGGAACCACAATGACACTTAGCCAAACAAATACAACTTTTGAACCCGTTTGTCCCTTTCAGAGCAACAGTCTTGCAGCAGCCTTGACCACTGCAATGCCCAGGTTCAGACCCACAACAAAGAGACGGAGTGGAAGAGCAAGGAATACTTTTCATCATGAAGAGGTAGCATAGAGATGGGATTATATCACCCATATGGCTGTCTTACAGGGCATTTCTATCTTACATTCTGTCCTCACTGTAACAAAAGAGACTTTAAACAGTGAAAGAGGTGATGCAACATAACTCTTCCACTTACCTGCCCCTCAACACTGGCAAAGAAGTATGGGAATGGCGGGCAAAGTCAGGTTCACACCAGGGACTTTGCCGACATGGGTATATCAACAGGATACTCCTCATGCAGATGCACTGGCATCTGCAAAATTGCACCTTTGTCAGTACAGCCAACCCCCTCCCACCAAAACCTTCTCCACTGAAAGTGAATGTGTGCTGGCATAACTACATATACCCAATTCATGCTAGCTTAACCCAAGCATTTACAGTAACATTTTCTCAGAAATCACATCTCATTATCTCCTTCCTGTGGGAAGGAGGCTGGGGAGAGAGTGATAAATTGGAAACATCTCCCATTCTGCATAGAAAGAAAGTGAAAGGAGCTAAGAGACCAAGATATAAAAAGATGGCTTTTGTATGCATATACAACTGATGTGCATTTGCTCACTGAAGTAGAGCATGAGATCCTAGCAACAGCTACCTGTCCTTCTGATGCTAATGATCTCTGTATCATAAAGGAGTGGCAAATGCTCGTTTCAATCCTCATTTTGGATTCTGAGGAGAATAAGTGCTACATACAATGGGAAGTAAAACCAAGAATATCTCTTTCAGGATGCAAACCCTGTTCTTGGACCCTTCTGATGTACACAGTTTGCCTAAGAATCTGATGCTGAAAAGGCATTTTATTTCACTAGTACTGATTTACACTGACTTACCCCAGCTGAAGAATTTAAGGAACCTTATCAAAAATAAAAGGAAAAATTAGTTAGTGCAACTAACTTTTCAGCCCATAGTCCCATGATCACTTTCAGTGTCAACAGCCCTCCCTCCATCAGTTGTTTTTTTCCCTGCTGACCCTGGCTTGCCAGTGCTGTCAGTTGTGCAGCTGGACAGCGAACCAAAGCAGGAAATGAACCAAAGCTGAAAACAACTTTCCTTCTCCCCGTGCAGGTCCATGCAGCCGCATGAACACCGGCACCAGCCCAGGGGAAAGGGCTGGATGGGATGGGGTGGGGGTAAGAGGGTACCTCTTAGAGAACCGACACTTCTGTTCGCCTAACTTGACCACAAAAGTGCAGCCTTCAATGGGAAATGGCTGCTTGCCACTTTCTTTGAGCTTTCTAGTTGGATTTTTTTTGACAACCGATTTTGGACATATTTACATTTATAATTGCAGTCATTGTAAATGAAACACAATAAATAAATGCAATATAAATGTAATCTACAGAGGTTTTTTAGAATTACACTGTAACTAGTTTTAATATTAATTTATTACATTTCCATATATATAAAAAGAGAGCTATTTTCACATTTCTTTAATTTGCCAACTGTTCCTCAACAATACGTGGATTCCATAGTAATTATTACAGCATTAGATGAAGATGTTAAAAAAAAATCTGCAAATTGAATATTTTTAATATTCTTTGCATACTACTGTAACATCAGGATTCCAGCCATTAGCACCAATTAATTTGTTCAGAATTAAATTGTAAAAGCCATATTAATCATAAAATAAAACTTCCCATAAAACCCAGGTGACAACAACATGTCCAATTATTCTGGTATAGAGCCCAAATTTGATGGTTTAATAGTATTGGTTTAGAAATCAATATCCCACCTTACAGAATCTGAACAGCAAAGAATTCAGTGTCTTTTAATAATGTATTTCAGTGGTTTACCACCCACCTATGTCTTTAAAGTGAGCATCTTACTTCTAGTTTGACCTTTGTTACTTTATCTTCCAGCACCTAGACCTGTGCCTGGCAGATTAAAAACCCATCTTGCTCTCTTCAGGCAGGTAGTCCTAACAGCAATCATGTCACTTTTTAGTTTTGTCTTTAATGACAGACTGCATTTCTTCAAGCTCATTCTACAAGGCAGGTTTTACAGAATCAAACAATTCTTGTATCACTTCTCCTTCTTTAGGTTTTGAAAATCTTTTAAAAAAATTTCCATACAAGACTTGGACATGATGTCTGGTAGTGATCTCACCAGTACAAAAGATCTCCCCTCTGCTCACATCTTCATTTTCCTGCTGATACATCAAAGAAGAATTTTTTTTTTTTTGCTATAGTGACATAATGAGAACTTACATGCAGCTAATTATTCCCCCTAACTCCCACCTCATTTTGGGAGACAGCACCTCCCAGGGCACAATTTCTCCCACTCAGTGCATGTGACCTATATTCTTTGTACTTGAAACATGACCTTGTCCCTGGCTGAATACAATAATTAGTTTGAATGCAAGCAACTTATCAAGTGATCCAGATCTTTCTGCAGAGCTGGCCTGCCAGTATTATTTTATCAAGCCACCCATCTTCCTGTCACTGCAAACTTTCTCCTCAGTGATTTCTTTTTTCTTCTTGACAGCCACTAAAGCCATGGAATAGTGCTGAACTAAGGGCAGGAGATCAGGAGTCCTAATGAGAAACATCCCCACTTGTAAGAGATACCAACATATAAACATATTTTGTTTGGTTAGTTGGTTTTCAATTTGTTAATAATTTTATCTAGAAGAAAGTCTTACTGAAGTCGATATAAATCAACCATCTTTATCAATCAGACTTCTGAACTTAGAAGAACAGTATCAAGTTTACATGGCAAGAACAGTTCTATATATAACCATGATGAGTAGCATTAGACAGATTACTGTCCTTTAAATTTTATGTATGGAGCTACTTATCAGCTAGTCATTGTTTTTGTCTGAAATGGGCAGGTTAGAGTTTATAAATACCCAGTTATCTTGTTTGTTCCCTTTTCTCACCGGCGAAACTAGTATTTGTTTTTTAAAAAATAAAACAATAGAAATTTTCATTCCTAAAATTGACCTTGAAAAGTGAACATCAGTGTTTTGGAGACTATGAACTAAAAATTATTAAGTGCTACTGATTTTAAATCTACTTCTTTCATAAATTCCATTTTCTCTGCAATCTCCTGTTCTATTAAAGCCTCTACTGAACATGGAAAAAATAACATCAGAGCAGAGTCTACTTAAGGAAATCATCCCTTCTCATGTCACTTTGAGAAAAGCAAAGCCTTGCTCTTTCTGGTTTCTGTGCTTGACAAGAGAACAACTGCCAAATAGGATTAGGCTACTGGTTAATTCAGTCCAAGTATTTCTGGCCTTTTTTAAAAATAAAACTGATCAACAAATTGCAGACAAAAATTTTCACTAAGCAGTAAAGTGTCTTGTTCACTCATGTTCATGGAGCAATTCAAAAGAAATTGATGTCACTGATTCAAGAATGACTGTGGGAGGAGATTGGTCAGGCCTACGCTGAATCTTCTCAAGGAGGGTGTGTTGCCTCCTCCATCTCCATCCCTGCACCCACCGGGATGCTCTGCGGGCAGCCAGGAGGCAGCGCATGCCCAGCCTGCCTGAGCATGTTCTGCAGCATGCAGACCCACCGGGCCAGGTCCTATAAGCTTCAGAAAGCACCACCCACCCTGTCTGGGGTTGCACTGTCTGAGGTTGCTTATAGAAGGGTGAATCTGATATTAAGGGAGCCTCAGGCAGGGCAGATATACCTACAGAAATCAGTATTTGGAAGGAAGCGTTCATTGTGACTCCAGTAGAAACACCCTACCTATGCAGTAAAACCTCCGTGTTATAACTTTCTTCCAACACCCATACTTATCCCACGCCATTTTCACATCTGCCTGAGATTTCTATATGTTTTCTTGTCTGTATCCTATGCTTATATACTTTCTGCAGAGTATTTTACTTTGGACTTGCACTTTTCTAAAGCCCTGAGCACCAGCAATGATCCCTTCTTCTTTAACCATCCATACTGCCTCTTCTCCCAGAAGACTGGACCAAAGGCTCATTTCAACAGAAGACAGTTACTACGTTCACTTAACTACAGAAGGTCTTCATACAGCCTGGTGTTTTACACTGCAGCTATACTGAGAAGGGCAATATATCCCTGCACACCTGGGAAATAAGGATACTTAGGACAACTTAAATTAACTTTGATCTCCCTTTTCCTCTGAGATTCAAGTCAGTTTTAGACAAGGGCTCCAGGGGCTCTGTATACCAAGTACTGAGGCCAGTTTGTTTCTCAAGCGAGATCTGTAATCACAGGCATTTTCAAGCAAGGCCAAGAAGTAGGGCTGCTCTGCCATTGAAAAGCTGCAGGTGCCTAAAATTTCTGGAATTTAGAAACAGCGTAATGCACAGCTGGATCAGTAAGAAAATCCTTGCTATCCAACTCTTGACAGTCAGCGCCTCTGGAGGAAGGCAGGTAGATTTGGAGCAGCTTAGGAGTGGAGAGCAGACAAACAGGTCCACTGTCATGTAACAGAGGCAAAGCCAGAGAGACAGAAATATGTGGTCACTGTATGGAAACCAAACTGCAACAAAAGCAAGAGGATTTCCAAAGCCAAAGCAACAAAGAGATACATGATCGTAACTCCACAAGAGGGACAAATCCTGAGGTCCTGCCTCAGGTGAGCTTCCAGTGGGAGTCTGCCTATATCTAGATGGAGTAAAACCACCTACAGATTTGGCCCAGTGTAAGATACCAACAAAGACGCTTGAACCGATTTGCCTGGGGAAGGTAACGTTTGCTGATACTTCCACGGTCTCTCCACTCCAGTCATAATTTGACAATGTTTGTGGCTTGATTGCATGTGTTCAGTGAGGCAGCCCTGCACTTCCTACCCCAAGGCCGCAGGACGCGCAAGCGAGTCTCTGTGATGAGCCCTGGCATCCGCCTCTTTACACGTTCACCATCTGCGTTCTCATCTTCGGCCATGCTGCTGCCCCTCGCCCAGGCTGCTGGGAGGTTTAGAAAGGCAGATGTTTTCAGTCTCTGTGGGGTCTGGTTGCAGGGGCTTTGGAAGTTACAGTACCTTAGGCCAGTGTTGTCTGGGATTCAATATTGCATTAAGTGGTGACACATTGTGGGCAGGTGGGATCTATTATTGCATTATGGAGGCTGCTGCTTCCCTGAACAGGCTATGTTTTGTGTGTGAAGCGGGCCCACACCTGCTGGAGCTGGGACCTGGAAATGCGGAGGACGGAAGGCATGAGTCTGTGGTTTCCTGCCGTGAGGGGCATGTGCCTGCGGTGGGGCATGCGTACGGGACTGCTCTCCGCTGAACGGCTGCGCTGTATGAAAGTGCCACCAACGTGAGGGTAGTGTTCTGTCTCCAGGGTTGAGGAGGAGAAAACGGAGGACGCCAGTCTTCTCAGGGGGCTGTACCTCGGGAGGGAGTGCTGAGAAGGCCTGTCCTCCTCCAACTGAAAAAGACCAAGAAGAGTGGAGGAAAAGGTGTCAGGCAAAGACTTGACTCGCCCCTGGTTTGTGATGCGCATGCTGCAGACATCTTCGCCGGCGGATGAAAAATGCTTTTGCTCTATGCGGGGCTTACTTACTGCTCTGTGTCTATAAATTCCCAGGGATCCTATGGGCACCATGGGAGCCTGCCATTACAGGGGGCCTGCCATGCTCTCCCCAGCCACATGCGGACATGAGCGACACCAGCGGTGTCAGGCTCGGCTATGTCCAGTCCCCTCCTCTGGCTCTTCAGGCCACACGCCTCACCTCTCTGCTCCTCAGGCATCACTCATCTTGACATGTCATTAGGCTATTCATACATCTTGCATATAGGTAACAAACTCTGAACACACTTGGAAACCATGTGTACAAGAAAAGGTGAAACACCTGGTGCTAAAATGATTGTATGTATTTAAAAGTGAGGGATTCTCAGGGGCTCTTTCAATGAGTCTTATTAAAACTCACTCCAGGGATTTGCAAAGGCAACTTTGGGGGCTGTTAGTGGACTTTCCTTTTCTCACACTTAACACTGCTGGCCTCCTAATACACTTTTATATTGAGTACCTGCAGGGGGAGTGTTAATGCTTCCAGTTTTGGTAAGCGGAGGACAGGCAGCAGCTGGAAAGGCAGGCAGAGTATAATTCTTTCAGTGAGAAATTCAAAACACAGAGCCATGGGAGGACGTGAGGAGAAGATGCACTCTTAGGTCCCTTTTCTGCTTCTGTGATCCTGGGATGGCCAGGAGAGGGAAGAAAGTATACTCACACAGGACAGCTTGTGCCAGGATGAGATCGCAGTCCCTACCTTCCCTTTACGCACTGAATGGAAGAGAGAGGCATTACGGGAATGACTTCAGATTCTTCACCCTGAAAATGCTAAGCCCTTCCTCCCCTTTCTACCTCTGCTATGAAACTAGCGCTTTCACAGGGGTCAGCAACCTCAGTTTCCAAAACCAGACAATTTTTCCTGGAATTACATTTTTCCTTTCAAATCCATTTCCCTTTCTTGTGCTGCATTTATTTTCAGGAAGCTTCTGCAGGTTTCAAAATGTAACTGGGAAATGTGAAAAGGCAATATTGTATGTTCTTAAGCCAAGACTGCTCTCCTTACCTTACTAGAGATGTTGCCCTTGCAAATGATATGAGAAAAAGAGCTGAACTTCATCCAGTCTCATCTCTTTCCTGTCACCTTCAATATCTTTGCAGTGCTTTGAGGCAGGTATCTTATCTTCATAAGCATCTGAGAACTACTCAGCTTGTGGTGGGCATTAAATGTGAAAAGCAATTATTCACAGTCCTAAATGTACTGCATGTCACTGCATAGATCAGACTCTCAGATAATAATAATAATGTAATATTGTCATACAGAGTATTTGAGAGAGACAAAGACATTCTAGACAGCAGCTCTAATTTCTCATAAAGACAACCATCTATTCTTCATGTAGATGCTGTAGAAATTTAGTCCTGGGAGTACTGTCTGTAGGCTGCACAACTAAGTATACTGGAATTCTTATTATTACTTTTTGCTCCATGTTTGGGCTCAGCATATTGTATGATTTCCAATGTATAAATCATCCCAACATGGTAAAGACTTCTCAGATCAAAAAGGATCACTCCAACTACCCAGACGGACCTCCTTTACAGCACAGGACCAAGGACCTGGCGCAGGCCATGAAGGCGCAAGTTGCAACACCGTACCAGCAAGCGCACTTAGGTATTGCTGCCTCCTGGCTGAAGCTGAGGTTACAGACAAGCCACTTTTCTTCACTGATGCTCTAATGCTTAAATTACGCAGTCAATGCTGGAGGTGCTGCTCCCTTTTATCCCTTTGCCCTTGGCAGCAGTCAGGCTGGACCACCTTCCATCAGGCCTATCCTGTGCTATTTGGACAGGAGCAGCGTGACACCTCTCATGTGAAGTCCCAGAGAAACGTGATGTTGATAGAGCTCAATATATTTTAAAGATATAAAATGTAATTAGGATTTTCTACTGAGCTTAAGGTTTTGATTGTTATGACCTGTATATTTATAATGAGCATAGGTGAGCATTACTTCTCTTATAGTAATCTGATCCTCTATTGCTAACACATGGATGGACAGGGATCCTGAATCTAAAGAGCGTAAGGGACAGAGGCCAACTCTACACACATCCTTCTCCATCAGCTGGCAAACTCTTCTCATGTAGAGGGAAGCTGAAGGAGCTGAATGTCAAAGAACTGCATCATCTACAACAGGCACCAAGCGCAGCTCAACAGGAATTACACTGAGTGAGGGGCAATGAGAGTCTGCCCCTCTTCTGCAAATGCCCGTTTCTCACCACTGAGAAATGGTCCCTCAGGTCCCCTCAGAGCAGCCCACAGACGATGCTGTAGAAAGGAGAGGAAACCAAGACACACAGCACGTTTTCGTATCTCATTTTCCTGCCGCCTTCTTCCCCCAGCCTACCTCTTCTGCTCAGGGTTACAAACCTGAGAGCCTGCTGCGTTCTGCTTCTACCCATTGCTCGATTATTCCAGCCCAGCTTTGCTTCTTTCTGCCTCAGAGCCAGTGAAGTTGTAGTTTCTGTCCTCTCCTCCTGCTGTCTATAGGCACTCTGGGAGTGACAAGGATTTCCTTCATCACTGCTCCAGGGTCTGGGGCCACAGAGGCCACCGGGCCCAAAATATAACCCAGAGAAAGCCCTGCTCAGCTTTCAGTCCTCAGTGCAAATCAGAGTTCCTCCAGGTAACAGACCTGGGGCAACCCAGGGCTCTACACCACATGAACCAGAGAGGCAGTACAAAAGGCTAGAGCCCTGTCCTTGTTGTTAGGCAGCCCTCTCCTGTGTCTCTGTGTCCCCTTCTGGGGAATAATCATCACCAACTCAAATCAATGGAGGAAGAGAACAGCATACTGGGGTCGCTGAAGTGGTCATCCCCTGACCAGCTGTGCTGCTCCCAAGGGTATCAGGCAATGTCACAACTATAGCATCCCTCAGATGCAGCAGTGATGAAGTTCGGGAGCATGGGGGCACCCGTGGGCTCAGCACCAGAACAAAGAATATTTTCTTGGCTCAGTGAGGGCCTCAGCACAGTTTTTTACAGAAGAAAACCAGTGATTATAGGTAAAGTTGGACTCCCAGGTGAAGCTGGCCCAGGCAGCCTGTGCAATGTGCTTCTGACTGCCTCCTGACTTACCCACGGTATTACCAACACAGGTCCTCATGCTGAGCATCCTTGCGTGATCTCTCAGCAAAGACACCAATGGTGGGGTATGGCTGGGAAGAGCTTACAAGCTCCACAACTGCTGCCCTCTCAGGGTTAAGACATGGACAACTTTTTAAAGTCCATTTGTGGCATTCTCCTGGCTGTGGAAGACGAGCCGTGGGAGAAAAGAGGCCTAATGTAGCACCAAGGGAGATTTTTTTATGAGTGATTCTAACTACACAGCTAAGTTGGTGAGGAAATACACCAGTGCCTCTTCACATTGGGACCTTTTCTAGAAGATGAACTCTTGGCTCTAGGAGATGGGACTGTAAGACACAGTGTAAGCAAAATGCTCTCTGAACTCTGCAGAATATATCCAAGAATAGGTAAGGAGGAGTTAATATGATGTCCCACTATTGCTTCACTTTTCTTGTGTTTTTTAGATGTGACATCATTTGGACACGCATGTTTTAGGCAGGCAAGTCTCAAAACATTTTGTACAATGCCAATTGCACTAGGAGCAAGAGAGATTCAGAGTCAAGAAATACCTATGAACACAGACCTACAGTCAGAAGTAATTGCTAAAACTCATAAATGTGTGAACATTTATATTTCTTTCCAACGCAGAAGGCAGCAGTAAGTTGCCGTCTCTGTCAAGTGTCAGTGAATTTACTCAGCATATTTAAGAACTTGACAGATTTTTAAATTATATTGCTAGGTGTGGATATAAATTATTTCCAAAAATAACAATAATCCTATGTCAGGATTAATACGTAAACAGAAGTGCAGGGTCAATCTTTTTTCCACTCATTTTAGCTATTTCTATAGCTTTATCTGCACATTAGTGCATAAAAATAAGGAGAGATTTATTATTACATTCTTGAAATGCATACATTAAAGTAAACCCCAGGAGCTCTGTTAAACAGCTTGCTGGGTGCTCAGTGCTGCACTGAGCAGTGCACCAACAGAAGGGCTTGAACAGGACATAGTTTCATGACAGACCTGTTCTCCCTCTATACCAGGGCTTCCCATGAGGTCTACACTCCACTGCAGCTGTCTTCTTGTCAGCTGAAACTGGGAGATATCTAATATGTGAGAATATTTGGGTCAGAAATTCCCCCAGGCTATCCAGAGCCTCCTCTGTACTTGACTTTCCCCACAGCAGCATCTGTTCATACTGTGCTCCCTCTTACACCCACACGGTTTCATGAGGACACCACCATCCCTCACACTTGCACTACAATATCTTTCCTCCAACAGATTCCTACATTTGAACAAACATCTGACCTCTAAATGAGGATAACTTGGGGAACTACAGGCTGGTCAGCCTGGGAAGGGCATGGAGCAAATCCTCCTGGAAGCCATTTCCAAACCTATGAAGGAGAAGAAGGTGACTGAGAGCAGTCAGCATGGATATATGAAGGGGGGGGATCATGCCTGATGAACCCTGATAGCTTTCTGTGATGAGATGACTGGGTGGGAGGTTGTTTACCTCAACTTTAGTAAGGTTTTTGACACTGTCTCCCATAACATCCTCATAGACAAAATGATGAAACATGGGCTAGGTAAGTACACAGTGAGTTGGACTGAAAACTGGCTGAGCTGCTGGTCGTAAAGCATTGTGCTTAGGGAAACAAAGTCCAGCTGCAGGCCAGTCACTAGTGGTGTAGCCAGGGGTTGATACTGTGACCACTACTGTTTAACAACTTCATTAATGACCTGGATGATGGGACAGAGCGTACCCTCAGCAGGTTCACAGATGATGCAAAACTGGGAGGAGTGGCTGACACACCAGAGGCTTATGCTGATATTGAGAGGTGCCTGGATAGGCTGGTGAAACGGGCAAAAAGGAATTTCATGAAGTTCAACAAAGGGAAATGCCAAGTCCTGCACCTGGGGAAGAACAGTACATGCTGGGGGCCAACTGTCTGGAAAGCAGTTTGACAGAGAAGTACCTGGAGGTCCTGGTGGACACTAAGCTGAACACAAGCCAGCAAGGTGCCTTTGTGGCAAAAAGGGCCAACAGCCTCCTGGGCTGCATTAGGAGGAGTGTTGCCAGCAGGTTGAGGGAGGTGGTCCTTCTCTTCTAGTCAGCACTGGTGAGGCCACACCTGGAGTGCTGTGCTCCAGTTCTGGGCTGCCCAGTACAAGAGAGACATGGACATACTGGAGATAGTCCAGCGAAGGGTCACAAAGATGATGAAGGGACTGGAGCACCTCTCATTTGAGGAAAGGCTGAGAGAGCTGGGACTGTTTAGTCTGGAGAAGAGAAGGCTTGGGGGGGTTCTTATAAACATTTATAAATACCTGATGGGAAAAAGAAAATGGATCCAGACTCTTCTTAGCGGTGCCCAGTGAAAGGACAAGCAGAAATGGCCAAAAATTGAAATACAGGAAATTCCATTTAAACATAAGAAAACCTTTTTACCATAAGGGTGATTGAACACTGGAACAGATTGCCCAGAGAAGTTGTGGAATCTCCATCCAGAGAGATATTCTGATTGCACACCGTCCTGAGCAACCTGCTCTAGTTGATCCATCTTGGAGCAGAGGGTGGGACTAGATGAAATCCAGAGGTCCCTTCCAACCTCAACCATGCTGTGATTCTACGATAAGCCAGTAACAAGTAATGGCTTATATACTGGAGCCAGAGAATGGAGGAACAGAAGAACGCATTTAGAGCAGGTATTACCCATTTGCTCTCAGTTAGTACTCTAGTGACACCAATGGATGACCACCAGTTTTCGGGAGAACAGAATGAGGTCCCAAATTGGCACAACCAGGCCTATGACCTCAGTCATGGTAGTTCTGCATTTAGTGACATTTTAATCTACCTTAAAGGCTCAGTTCATATTCAAAGATAAGGAAGATTTATTCACACACACATGCTACCTAATCACAGTTTCAATCAAACCCAGAGGAAGCCCAAGCATGAGCTACAGGAAACATCTGTCATTGCTAGTGAGGCCTTCAGTATTTTCCTTAGTTAAGGCCTTGGTCAACTTCTTATTAGTGTCCCAACCAACTGTCCCTCCATCTCTCCTGTACCTAAGAAGAAAAGGCTTCTGCTTTCCTTTAGGCACCAAGTCATTTTTCCTTTGAGAGTTAGCAGTTGGCTTTATGACAGAAAATGGAAAAATATGAATGTCACTGCAAAGCTGTGTATATAGAAGCAACTGAAGGATCCAGACATCAAAGGAAGCACAACTAAATCCCGGCCAGCCAACAAAGTCCAGCATTGGTCTGTATGTACAAAGCTAGGCCCAGGAGTAACTAGAGGGTATTTCAGAACATAGGAGATGTCTGCTGGAGAACCAAGGCTGTCTAATATATTAGCAGTGATTACCCACAATCCCATTAATTTACCTTTTTTTGCCAGCTTTTTAAGTATCACTGTGCAGTGATAAGCAGCCTTCATACTGCATCATACCCAACTCCCCTAGTCATTTCACATAGTAGTATTATGTGCTATGGCCAAGAAGGCACCTCCAGCCTTCTTTAGCTATGCTAAATATGTCAGTGAAGTGTCCCTTCTGGTTCTTACAGCTGGTTCTTACCAGCTGGCTCTTGTCATGTTCATCACATCTTGCAGATCTTGCACATCTTGCACTGACCAGTCTAATAAGTGTACAGACAGAGCAAATTCAGACACAGACCCTTCCAACTCTGCCGATCTTGCCTATGCAATCTCTAGATATCTGAGGCATTCAACATACTGGCTTTATACAGCAAACACCTCCACCTAGGAACCTTGCAACTGGACGCAGTCTCCATGAGAAGCCTGTACTGCTACTATTCCATGCTCAGCAGGACAGTCCCACTAGTGCCTGCTGTCAGTATTTCCATCCTTCCTGTAAATGCTGCAGCCTTGTACACCTTAGCAAGGAACACCTTGCCTGGCAGGCAAGGATTTGGTTTGATTCCTTTTATATAGTTTCTTGTATCATTCATGCTGCCAAAACTAACAGTCCTTTTTTTCTTGTACTTCTCCAGGATCCAGAGAACAGAAGAATCGGCAAGGCCTGACGGAAGAATGTTCTTTTAACATGCTCCAGTCCAGTGAACACTCCCTTAGAGAATAAGCTCAAGAGGGAATGAGAGGTGGAGTTACCATCTTCCAGAGGAGAACAAGCAGACTGCACGAACGCCTGCTGTAGGAGGGTATCACTGTGTACATGACCCAGGACTTGCCTGATGCCATGTGCATGAGAGATGTTCATCAACATACAAATTCAAAAAGCCCTCAGGAGAACAATTTTATTGTCTCTTGCAGTGAACACTCTGGGACAGCCTTCTTCTGAATGGCTGAGAAATGAAGATTAAATATGACAGAGGAACTCTGAGCCTAACAGTATATCATGTTTTTCCAGGTAATCTAATAAATTAGCTCCCACTAAAAACTGAACTTCTTTATATCTTCAGAGGACCACAGAGAAAATTAAAACCGAAAGAAAAAAGCCCTCTACAACTATCTGGAAAAAACACAGCAGGTAAAGAACATTTCTGTGAGTAAATACCTGGTAATACCAACAATGCCAGTCACTGAAGTAAGGGTAATGGGATGTGTCTGCTGGTTACTCTGAGCTTTTTATTAGGTATTTAGAAAAAAGTTTAATTTCAGGGAGTTATTTTATGATTTGCATTGCTGCAGGCCTGCCCGGTGCTGATGTGTGATTAGATTAGAGGGCATTCTCTTGCCATACACTGCTGTTGCTGCTGAGAAACTATGTGGAGAAGATTTGCTAGCGACACCTCCATACAACTAAGTGGTTATTAGCAAAACACTGTGGGAGAGCAATAAGAGAACTGATTAAAGATACCCACAACCACAGCTGTGCTCTCCTCTTGTCCCTGCCCAAAATGGCTGAAAGGTCTTGATAACAGTGTGTCCTTAGTAGGGGACGTCACTAGCTATAGGGAGCACTTCTAAGGTGTTCACAACATTTGCAAGCACTGTCAGAAAGAGTTTCACAAGAGCATCTTGGAATCACAGACTTATCCAGCACAGCTGAGGTTTCCTAAGACGATGCTATGCTAGGCAACAAGATACAGACCCAGGGATCTTACCTGCCTCTGAGGACCAGTAGGTTCAGATTCTCGTCTCCTTTGTCGGATAGCTGGTGCTGAATGTAGGGGGGAGTGGGCTGGACTTCCTGTCTGCTGTTCGTGTTTACTGTCAGATACTGTTTGAGAAGGTCCTTCATGTCTGTGGGAACTGTCCTCCTCAGTCACAGGCTGCATACCCCGACTTCGTCCTTCATGTGTCTTCGGCCTGACTGCAGCATCTGCCCCCAAGCGCCTCCTCTCCTCACCCTCTTCAATAGGTCTTAGTTCCTCGGGCTCCTCATCTGTGGTTCCAGAGGTGCTTGGCTCAGCACCTGGGTGAAAGTCCTTCAGCTCTGTCTCCTTATCAATGATAACCCACTCCTTGCTATCAAAGTCCTCCTCCTCTGCGAGTGGCACTGAGCGGAAAGCATTGCTGAGGGCTTCATGTTCCACTGAAGCAGACACATCCATCCTACCACTTGCCTGCCGGTCAGCCTGGCCAGTATCAATGGACAGCATCTGGGCTGGCTGGGAGGAGCATACAAGCCGTGATGGAGAGCCAGGTAAATCCATTCGAGATCTAAAGACAGAACATGAAGCCATTAAAAATACATCAGGTTTGCGGTTAAAGTTAGGGATCATAAGAGTTGAGAGAAAACCTGTATAGCCCTTCTCACTCATTTCTTGGTATGCTTCAGAAAGACAGGCTTAAGCAAAAATATTTCTTCAGAACCTACAATGGCATAAAGATGTTCCTACTAAAGTGCTTCAGTATAACAGCCAATTCAGCATCTCTTTCTTGTAGACGACAGGATGATAACCACCACCAATATACTCTTTCCCCTTTGGTAAGTTCTACTGGTTTGTGGAGAAAAAAAAAACCAAACCAACAAAAAAACGCAAAACATGCCTAATCCTAAATCTACTGTCTGACTTAACAGTGTCTCCGCTGGGCTCCTATAACCTCTTCAGCTGCACTGTGCTATCTCTATGGTGGCCACTGAAGCCTCTAAGGTGGCCACATGAGTTCTTGGAAGACAGCAAGAATCTTTGATCCCATTGTGCATAGATGACCCCAAAATACTTTGGAGGAGCAGGAAGGAAATATGGCAAGTATACTTTTACAAAGGGTAGTATAATGTTCAGTGGCTCACGGTCTAAATAGCAGCAGCTTCTGCAGCCATGCAGAATTACCTTTTAAAGAGGCCCTGGAAGCTCCCTGTGCCCCAATGGCCCTGGCAGCATCTCAGCTGGAAAAGCCAGTGGCACTTCTGTCTTTCTGCTTCACAGTGTTATGATCCATGCTTCTCATTGGCCTGCACCTGCTGCTTGCTTTGCTTCTCTGTCTATCACAGAGGCTAGCAGCTTGTTGCACAAAGCCAGAGCGTCTGCTGCCCAGAAAAAGACAGCTGCAGTGTGCCTTACAAAAGGATTTCAACAAGGACCATACAGGAGCCTCGCAGACTCTTCTGGGAAAAGCCTTCCATATGTGAGAAAGCATGAGGGGAAATAGAGAAGCGACTGACCATTGGGTGCGGGTTGCTAAGCAAAACTGGATATCTTTAGCACAGTGGAAGGTCAGAGCGGAAATGGAAAGAACTACAAGCAAAAATGAAAAATTTTTAATGAAGAAAGGGGAATTAGAGAAGCAGGTGAACCAAAGGTTGATGTAGAGAAAGTTGTGAGCAAAAAAAAGATCTCAGCAAAAGCCATCTGATGGATCTGAAAGAAGCAAGGCTGTATTTGTTAAAGTCTTAAAAATATATTATTGTGAATAGGGAACACTAAGTATGCAAAGTAAGAATGAAAAATGGCCTATAATGTGTGTGTGAAGAAGAACTGGAGTTTAAAGAGCTGTTGATAAAAAAATAAAAGAAACTCTGGATTTAGCCAATGTCTTCATCCATTCCCCAGAAGAGGAGAGACTCCTGGAGTGGAAGAATTTAATCCAGAAAGCCAGAAGAATTTCCAAGTGCTGGGAGTCAGGTCTGTGTTGTGAGAAGATGAAAACAGAATAAAGAGAAGAGTGTGTGGCAGAGTGGGACTGTATTTGCACCATACTTGGTGCAGGCTACTTGGAAGATGAAAAAAGGTCTTGATTTTAAAAACAGAAGCTGAGGGAAGAAGGCAGGAGAACGGGATGCATTTTGGATAACACACATTTTCTGCATTAAGTTAGCATGATGTTGAGTAGACAAGGAAGAGTGGGAGAAATAAAGGAAGGAGTTAAAAGCATTCAGTGAATATACAGGACTAGTGTTGCTGACTGTTATAAATGGCTTTTTTCCCTTGTTATTTTAAAGAGCCTTTCTTCTGAGCAAGAAAAATAAGAGGTAGCAAGACACAAGATTTCTTATTCAAACCCTAAATTATTAATAGCAACACAAACAATCATTCCTGAATTACAGAGAAGTATTACAGCTTCCCCCAGCCACCCAGAATAAAACAGTACCTAACAAACTGGGCATAGTGCTAGGGGCTCATCCTCTCTCTAGTTCTTTTTGATCCTCCTTCATTTCCAGCTACCATCTCCTTGTGACTGCTCCTCTTGGCTGAAGTCTGTCAGATTTTCTCTGAGAAGAAGGCCTGTCTCTTCCCTACCTCTTTTAGAGGGGCCATTTCACCAGTACATCCTGCAATCACAGTCCATGCCCTGACTTTCAATGGGAAGAGGAAGACAGAGTATCAAAGAATGTGAAGGGGGTTACCAGCACCAAGAGCTTATGTCTTGTAACGTGTGTTCTCCAGCACACACTACTTTGAAAAGCTTCTTTTAATTATTTTTATTATTCTTGGTTTTTTGTTTATTTCTTTGCTGTGGATCTGAGAGAAGGTATTCCTATCACCCTCAAAATCAGGGTGTAATGTGTACTTTCTACATGTAAACAAGTGCAATGCTACATGCTGAAAAGTGAATACTATTATTACTACTAATGAAAAAGAATGAAATAATGAAACTGACCAGATCAGGATCTGCCAGCTAGCTCCCAGAATACATGCATCCCTGTATGTATCATAACAAGATCCATTCTTCCCTCCCACCTCAGGCCAGCCAAAAGCTTTGTGATTGTTTACATTATCTCTGATCTGATGCTTTGCCTTCCCTCTGATGAATGTCCTTCCTTCCATCTGTGGAGTTCTTCCCATCCAGGGACAGGATAAGAATCATTCCCACTAACTCTCCTTATGAAGATACATGAGTGTCTCATCAGAAAGATCATAAAGCCCATGAGCACCTCCACCCAGAAATGAACTTCCAGTGCCTGCTGATCTAATGATTAAGTTGGTCTCAACAGTCAATCCTCAAGACACTGCTAAAAGCAGTAGGAGGCTACAGAGGGTAAGCAAACCTTCTTTCATGTAGATCTGCTTTGCCATCAGCAGTGGAGAGGCGTTCTGACTCAGGGCTGTTCACACGGCGGTATCTTAGGGAGCGCACTTGTGCGGTAGGGGACTCCGGAGGCACTCGGACAGGGGAACTGGGGCAGACACCATTTCTCTGCTCCTCTTCCACCATGCACTGAGTCTGTAGGGATTAAACACAGAGAACCTCAAAATCTCACCAAAGACATTGATTTCCCGTCCTTTACTGTTGCTCTGTGCTTTCTTCCAGGATATAGTTTCAGCTGCATTTTGACAATCTACAAAAGCAATGTTTGAAGGAATGCAAAGGCCCATATGCTCTGGCAATTATCTAGTATTAAACCAAGATACAGATTTTAAATAAATTCAAACATTATTTAAACATCTTTACAAGGTGGCCTTTGCACTTCAATTGCCCTGAACAGTTGATCCAAAAGAGTTATCATGGGCTAACCTACTGCATACACAAACCCCAAATGCTTATCCAAGATGTCTAAGAGCCCTTGTTTGTCAATATTCGTCTATGCAGGGTCCCTGCATTATATTGCTATGTACATACTTTTACTTCTGATGAACTTGATAAGACCAAGGTATCTCCCAGTTCCCACGCTGTTTTTTTGTTTGTTTGTTTGTTGTTTTTTGTTTGTGTTTTTTTTGTTTTTGTTTTGTTTGTTTGTTTGTTTGCTTTTTTTTAAATCTTGGTTCTCTAAACAAAGTCCTTCAGGACATATATTCAACCACAACATCTGTCAGAGCTTTCCACAGACCCAAGGTCATGCAGGGACCTGAACATACTTCTGAGCATTGAGTGTTCATACTCTACCAGCACATATTTTCTGTTTTCATATGGCCTTAGTGAATTTGATTTTTTTTTTAAATTTAGCAGCAGACAAAGGAGCAAATGTAGGTGACTGTAACACAGCTGCCTTCTGCCTTCCACTGTGCTGCTTCCCCTTGCAAGAGAAGACCTGCTTAGGCAAAAGCATAGAGGCAGAATGGTCCAAGTGCTACAGCAGCAGTCTACGATCTGCATTCAATCCTGTTGTGCTGCCAGCCATGCAACATCAGCTGCTACACTGCCTCTGTGTGGGGATGTGCATTGAGGTGCCAGTGCAAATTCCTACTACAGAGAGTGTTTACCCTTCTCTGCAGCATGCCCTGCATTCACTTGTCCTCCATTAATGCCAGAGGCTCTGAATATAAGCAGGCTTCTCAGTAAAATGCTGTTGACCAAGACAGTTGCCTTTGTGCGTGTACTGTGTATACGGCAAGTCAGTCAGTGTCCATAAATTAGCAGATCTAAACCATCCAGGCTGGGTTTGGAATGCATAACTAAGGAGCCTTTGCAGCTAGGGATTGTGGAGGAGAACTTTCAGGCATTCCAGGAAAAGAAGAATAGGTGATAATGATTTAATCTGTAATCCATTCAGGCCAGGAGAAGGTTAGTGACAAAAGAAGGTCAAATATGTTTGTGAAAGGTGCAAAGTGCTGATGTAACTGTAGGGTAACAGGCAACTCGGTAAGATCCAAGAGCAGAGAACTGGAGGAGGGTGTAGGAGAGAAGGAAGAGGCTTCTGAAAAAACACAGGATGAGAACTTTGATCCAGTGGAGGAAGGATAACCAGAAGGAGGATTTAGAAAGGTCAGTGACAGTAAGCAAGGAAACTGTCCTTAGCACAGAAATGGGAGAAGTGGGACAGAAGGACATCTGAACTGTGCAAACAGAGAAATAAGGATGACCTTAGAGAGGTATTGGGGAGAAAAAACATGGCAAGATCTACTCATCGCCTAAATACAGAGAACAAGACAGGGAGAGCCAGAGTTACTTCTAGTGCTACAAGACTGAAAGATGAAGGATGGTGAAACTGTGAATAGCAGAAGGGTGTTTTACAGATCAGCTGTCCTTGCAGTTCTGAAAGACACAAGGGATGCCTGAGATTACAAGCAGAGGTGAAGCTGTGCCCTTACATATCGAATCTGCAGCCTCCTTTTTTTCTGCATGTGGTGACTGTGACTTAAATAAAATCCGATTCTCTTTAAGAGAACAGTCAGACTGAAGAAAATAAGCCTAGCAGAGTGCAAGGACAGGCAAGAGTCAGACTAAAGATAACAACCCTCACAGAGAGAAAGGACAGACTTCTTTAGCTTTGGAGAGCATGATGCCCTGGGCTCTATTTCATAGATCGCTGCGTAACTACAGAGCTTGTCAGAACTGAAGTGCTCATTGCCACGCTGACTAACTCCCTAAGCTCATTTGCCAGTAAACTGACAAGAAATAGCACATCCCTTGGCAGGAGAGTCACCTGGTCATGCTGTGGATCTTGTAGAAACCTCTCCGGCCTCTAGCTGCTGTTATGACAGGGCTTGTGAATGACAGCGCTGGGTACCTAAGCCATGACGTACAACTAGCACACAGAAAGGACATTTAGGACTCCCTTGTGCACATCTCAGTCTGACTGAAGAGCATCAATTTGGAAACACAACTGTCCCGCTCTACCAGGCTTTTCTTATTTCATGCACCTTCAAATGAGAACTTCTGGGAATGCACACAGTTTACCAGTGAGAGATGAAGAAGTGATTTGAACTTGGTTTATAATTCTAGTATTGGGGAATGCCGCTGGTAATGTTCCATACAGATAACACATCGATACAAATTATTTGCACTGGAGAATGTTAAGCAAGTTAGATGAGATTCTTTCTTGTCCATGAATAATGTTTTCTAATAAGACTAAAGATAGTGGAGATGTCTACAGGGCTGAAAGAAGGCCTAACTTTGTGCCAGTAGAGACTGAAGTGAATTCTGGTCAGACCCAGAAGACTGGTAGATTTAACATGCTAGTCCACAAATGTCCATTAAAGACAGGTTTGTGAAGTGAACCCGATATGCCCTGATAATATTTTAAGTCTGTTTGATTAAGGTTTCTCTGCTAACAGATTCTGTATGTATCTGATGTCATACAATGTGACATTCTGATTTTTAAGTAAGAATTGACATCAACACAACAAATACTAATTTACTTACAATATGTAAGTTGATCTAATAAATAAACTAACTGGTAGATTCTCATACTTAACATTTACTATGGAATCATCATTCAATGGGGATGCCTCCAAGAAATTAAGTAACATTTACAACAAAGGACTGAGTAACAGCTTAGGGATTATGAGGAAAACCAACTGAAGTATACACTTTATGCAAGCTAAAATGTCTAATATGATCTTGGAATGCAGAAATATGAGAATATTAAATGATAGTTTCTCTCACTCATCACAGGGGTGAAACCATCATTAGATGCTCTTTACAGACTGTGCTACCCTTAGAAAGGAAAGTTAAAAAATCGGAAGAGTAAAATTAGTGATGATTCAAGATGTAGAAAAATATGGCTTATGATGTCATCTCTGATGAAATTTACTTACCCAAGAGGTTAGGACACAATAAAATGCTGGTTTATAATTTCCAAACCTGGGACATTTCTGATACTGTATCAGCTATGCAAGGACTAGAATTCCATTGCTTGAAGTATCAAGATCCTAGATAATGATATAATGATTGTACGAAAGATTCACTCTAGCATTATTGGCCCCCAAAATGCCATTTGCATAAAGATCCAAATTAATCCCAGTGGCTTTTACTCTGTGAAAAAATTGTTGTCATTTCCCATTTCCACAGGGAAATTCCACAGTGCTTTTTGGGCTGCACTATGTAGGATGCTACATCAGTAGATCTGGGAAGCTTCTAGCAGTCCATTGCCCTAAATCCAACAGCCACAGGAGATAAATAAATGATCTTTACTTTGCTGATGCTGATCCTGAGTTTGTTGCGATTCACATCTGTCTCCTCCCAAACTTCAGCCTCATTGAAAGCGGTATTTGGAGCCTGACCAAGACCTTCCGCTGGCCGGCCTGACAGGATGGGAGGAGCATTCTCTTGATCACTCAGATGTTCACCCTGTAGGACATCCTCAGTGTTCTCACGAAGCAAGTCCCCAGGTACCGGAGTGACATTAACCACCCTATGGAAGAGACAAGAAGAAAGGTAAAATTGTTAGTACTTAAGAAGGAGGCCTAGCACACTGCCCCACAGAAATTCCTTAGCAGCTTTTAGGGTATTACCAGGTCGAAAAAACAGGCAGTCCAGCATTATCCCAGATATGACAACCTGAAACAGAACAGGAGGATTCCACCTAACATATAGTCACAAAGACAGTGGGATTGGATCAGTGAATGCATCTTGGGACTCTTGATACGCAGGCTGTAAACTTCTTCAGAAGTGCCCATGACACAATATTTAGCTTAGAAGAAACTTCCCCTCTTTGCATGAGCAAACGAGGCTTAATAGGCCTTATAGCTTTTATCTTTTATAATATTAACCTTTTATGTTCTATAATATTACTAAGGATTATTGTTGTCCCTTAATGTCAGCCCCCTCAAAAGCACCAAGACAGACTAGTGAACTAAGCCTTATCAACTTTAATTGCTCCATCTCTGAGCGTCAAGCTCTGTGTACCTTTGCACCAGGACATGAAACACCCTATAAAGGTCAAGGAACTGTGTTCGAGGCGTGACCAGTGCATGCTCTCTGCTGTGTTCAGCTCACTATCAATCACAAACCCACCCCACAGCAAGGCAACAACTGCCTCACAGCAGGCACCTCTCACAGAAGCTCCAGCCATGTGTGCCATATAACATGTGTATGGGCTCCATCAATCCTGGCCAAAGGTCTCCAGACATCCCTTAATGTGACTCCAACCCACACGCTCATCCCCAGCAGAAAATGTGTTTTCAGGACAGCAAGGGTCTGAAAGTGGGTTCCACCACCTTAGATATATGTTAATATATACTAAGTCAAATCAAGTGGTGGCTGCCATGCAGCTCCAACTTCCCAGGATCATAATGGCCTTGAAATCTTTCAAAAATGAACTCGTTACTGAGCTTGTTATTGAGGATGCCCATAGTCTGACTGGCGCAACTGCAATACTCACCCAAACATGGCTGCTGTTTGCCTGGTGTTTTGCTGTGGTGGAGTAGAGGTACTAGTGGACAACAAGATATCTGTACCAGCCTTCTCCCAGTCAAAGGCTTCATTTTCAGTGATGCCTCTTTCTTTCATGCTGTTCTCGAAAACGGACATGATTAGCTGCAATAAATTTACAAAAACAATTTATGTTAAGTAGCTGAGGGTGGCTCTCACAAAAAATCTGAAGTGTGAGCATGAGGACCAAGTGCAGCTTATAATCTCCACCTTGCCTATGAAAGGTACCAAGAAATGAAAGCTAATGTCATAAAATCATATCAGTTGTTTCTCAGGCTGGTTTTGGCTTGGTAACTGAAATTTCTTTAAATCCACAAAAGAAGCACATGCAACATTTTGACACTGATTTGATGAAATCTTGCAGTTGGCTTGTTACTCTAACTCTAAAGCCTTAACTTCAGCTCAGCTTTCCTGTAGATTAGACATATGCAGAACAGAACATTTGATATGTAGAGTTCAAGGGCTGCCAGAAGATGTAAACACAACAGGAAAACACAGTCCTAGGATGCAACTCGTTGCAGTGTCTGGCTCAAATACAGCTTTGTCAGGAGCCCTATGACATGCTTATACACAATGTGGCCTGCCACATTTGGCTGTGGAAAAAAATAAGACTGTAAAAGGGATGATACAATTTTCTTTATAAGATGGCAGGTACAAATGTTCATGCTGACATGGTTTATGCTTGTTGCTTTCTAAGAACAGATATTCTTTAGGAGAGAACAAAACTACTGGCAACAGTACTCCGTGCATCAATGCGCTACGTAGGGAAATCTGATGTTCTGCTGTCAAAGGGAAACTGGGTGCTATAGGCCAACACAGCTGTATGTGAGGTCCTGCATTTCTAATAAAATTATTCAGCTAAATAATACAGAACTGAGAGTATTCAGCCTAAAGTCTATGCAGAGAGAGAATATGGTGACAAATACATTTGGCTTATGGCACAGAATTAGCACTAAGTTATGAATAAAAATTACCATGATCAAACCCCCTATTTGTTTGCGTTTATATTCCAGTTCTGTTTATCAGCATGATCAGAAGGCCAGGAGAGCCTGCCGTTTCCTACNACTACACACATTATTTAAAAGTATGCTTCACACAGATTTACATGGTAGCATAAGGATATTTTCTGTTTACCCTCTAATACTACTCTAATTATTCTTAGGATTATATTTGCTTTCTGACGGCTACTTTGGCAAGAATTACTGTCAAATGTCTTTTAGAAATTAATATCCCCNTTTGTGACCTAGAATCCTAGAATTAGGTGCTCCACTCCTGCAGTGGCACTACATTGGATTAAAAGAATTCCCGAAGTTGACTGTCGGTCAGACCAAGGAACAGGTAACACCACTCCAGAGAGTGGACATGACATGGCAGTGGTAGCAGCTTCTTTGATTTGAAAGGGATTTTACTGTTGTGACAGTTTATTATGATAGGATTCTGTTTCTGCTTGTTAGCCTCATGTCACGATGTCCCTTTTCACCTCTGATGGAAACAGGAGTTGCACTGCTGCTGTTAGCAGGGAATTTCTTGCTCTTAACTGAAGTAGAGGAAAAACAGCTGAA
>VYZW01040214.1:2078-19114 GCA_013401315.1 Balaeniceps rex | reverse complement strand
ATCTGATGAGCATTAGCACATCTATCACTTGCAGCAAGAAACAGTCTTTGACACACTCCAGGGCTCTCCTGGACTGCTTCCAGCCAGCTATGTTGCCCTTCCAGAAGACAATGGGGTGTTTAAGGTTCCCCATGAATACCAGAGCCTGCAATCACGAGGCTACTCCCAGTTGTCTAAAGAAGGTTTTGTACAGGTCTTCATCCATCTGTAGCAGAAACTTACCATGACAGGTTGTGCTGGCCTGCCCTTTCTAACACATAAACCTTTATCTCACCCCTCATCTGGCAAAACTGAAAAGTGTTACCCCTTCTGCCTACTCATTAGCTAGTACATATTAAAAATGAAGCCAGTACAGATTGGTGTTAGTCTGTATTTATACTCAGATAAGCAAGAATCAACATCTTTATTTGATCTTTTTAATTCTTCCATTCACGTAGTTATATTAATGCTATAAAGTTTCTGTCAAAAGAAAACGACTTTCAATTTTTTTTGTCCTTTCTTCTACAATGAGAAAAGGTATTTTCGTTAAAGAGACTGCAATGGAATAATTAGTGCCTCCTTACCTTGTGTATTGCTCTCTCTATGCAGGAGTTACACACAATTTAAAACATCAATAAGAAGTAAATTGTTGCAAATTACTATTCTTTCCTCAGTATCCAATAGTTTGCTAGAACCAATAACAATGGTGTCAGAATGTAACCTTGGATCAGTTCTGTTCTGTAGTGAACCCATTAATTGTTTGCACAATACTAATCCTTTAAGAATACTCAACAAGCCCATGCTAACTCCTTGAGCTTTTTTCTTACCTTTGTTTATAGACCTCAGTGCTATATTTCTCCTGGTGTTAATGCTCCTGAACAGCAAGCAAAAGAGAAAGAAAAGAAAAGCAACTCAAAGCTTGAGCTAAGTGAGCTATTATCACAGTATTGATATAAAATTGACTATTCTGCTGATAAAAGAAAATAATGATGAAATCCTCTTTCAGTTCTTCTGACTTACTGTTTCTCTATCAGTGATATGAGAACTCCAAAATCTGAGGTAAATGCACATATGTGCATTTCTCTGAGAGTCCTTGATTGATATATGCTATGAGTACATGTTGTCTTCGGAGATTAAGCAAACTTAATTTTTGGAGATGAGTTGATTTCTCAGATCCAGGAATATACCTGTACTTGCTCAAAAGTATGTAAGAGGAAGAATTAGCAACTACATCTGCGTTTTCCAAGTAAATTTACCAACTAATCATAGAGTCAGAAACAGCATCTCCCTGTATCGTTCTGAACTGTGAAGGAGATCTGAGATATCTTCAATGATCTCACATTTGCTGTGAGCTATATACACACATTCAGACAGCTACTGTGAAGCTGCCGGTATGCAGTAGCATGTTACCCTGCAGTAACTCATTTGCGTTTTGAAGCCATGAGCCAACAGACTTAAATCAAGCTGTTCTGCCTGTAAATTGAGAATCCTATCTACTGAACTTGAAACCCCCAGCTGGTGATGTGTAGCTCACTTCTCGGGC
Organism: Balaeniceps rex; assembly: GCA_013401315.1. Classification (NCBI taxonomy): domain Eukaryota; kingdom Metazoa; phylum Chordata; class Aves; order Pelecaniformes; family Balaenicipitidae; genus Balaeniceps; species Balaeniceps rex. Next base: position 17,592 of record VYZW01040214.1, on the reverse strand, counting down.
AAGAGGTGAAGTGTTGTGCCAGATTAGATATGATTTGTTGCCTTCTTCCCAGTTGCCCTGTCCTCATTTCACAGCAAAAGCATGCTGTTGAAGGATGGAGAGAATGAGAAGGTGTTTCTTACCTCACCCCATGTCAGGACACACTTTTCCATGGCACAGTCATGTTTTGGACAGAGGTCCAACAGATGGGTTTTTGGTTTGAAGAAGTGGCATCTGAGAAGGGAGTACCATTAACAATCTATTTTCTCCTGAAGAAGTATTTGACTAGTGAGGTGAAATTGTGGTGCAATTAATATAATTGTGTGCATACATAGGTCTTTTCACCCTTTTAGTAAAGAGAGTGTACAGTGTCCTCCTAGTCACAGAGGAAAGTGATTATCAGTTCCTATTCTCCTCCATCACAGAGGCTTGTATTCCATTGGAATAACTTGCACTTTCTTGACTGACAAGCGACCTCTTCCTCATGTGGAAGAAGGTGGTAAATGAGGGAGAATGCAATAAGGAAAGTAGAGGTCAGTTTTCACTAAGAGACTAGAGCATTGACAGGCTAGTTAAGAATGGTTCTGGTCTGTTAGCTGTGTGTAAATTAATGCCCGTGAATTTCATGATGAACACTGTTTCTTTTGGAAGAATGCTGTTCATTGGTGTTCTTTAACATGATTCTTGTGTTTTGTATTTAAATATTATGCTATTATTGTGAAACCAGTGGATTTTATTTTGTAGTTGAAAGAAGTGATAGAACTGTAAGTTCACATTTAAAAAACAGAGTTTCACAGAACAAAATACAATTGCTAAACAGACAGTAGAGTTAAAGGTGCATCAAGATTGGATTTATGAGCTGTGTCAAAATTTCTGACAAATCTCAGATTCAGTGTGTTATGTTTTCATTTTTTTACTAGTGATACTGTGAGACTCTATGAACTGTAAAAGCACTTGGAAGTGAAGCATCTGACTGCACAGTCAGACCAAGGCAATGTTTCCACCAAACCTTGAAAATCTGTATTGACAGAAGTCTACTAAGCTAAATCTTCTCAAAGACATCTTTGATGTCATTACATACACACAGCAGTACAGGGATTTTGCAGTAAAATATGTAGGGGTTTTGATGAACATGAGTCAGGAGCGTGGCCTTGCAGCAGTGAAAGCCAATTGTATATGGGGCTATAATAGCAAGGGTGTAGCCAGCAGCTTGAGGGAAGTTCTTTTTCCCCTGTCTTTGGTACCTGAGAAGTATCTGGAGTATTGTGCCCAGTTATGGTCTCCCCAGTACAAGAAAGACTTTGGCATTCTGGAGTAAGTCCAGAAGGGCCACCAAGCAGATTAGGGGGCTGGAGCACAACATGTATGAATGAGGAAAAGCTGGGGGAGACTGGTTTATCCACCTTGAGTGAAGGCTCAAGGGAGACCTCATTGCTGTCTCCAATACCTAGCAAGTGGTTATAGAGAGAATAGAGTCAGAATCTTCTCAAAGATGCACATCAGAAGGACAAGAGACAATGATAACAACTTGCAAATTAGAAAACTCCAGTGAAATATAAGGAGACATTTTTTCATGATGAAGGTGGTCAAACACTCACAGGTTGCCCAGAGAGGCATCTCAATCCTTGGAGATATTAAACATTTAATTGTACAAGGCCATAAGCAACCTGATGTAACAACAAAATTGGTCTCACTCTGAGCTGGGGATTAGAGCATATGAACTAAAAAGGGCCCTTTCAATTTAAATTATTCTTTGAGTCTCTTAATCTGTATAGTTATAGTTAGGAAGGGCCCTGCACTTCAAGAAATACATATCATGAAGGTGGTAACGTTTTTGAAGCCTTTTTCAGGAAAAAGTGTAGCAAAACAGATGAAGCATAAGACCTTCCCCAATAGAAGAGTGAACTTAGAGAAGACAAGACAGTAGACTGTATACAAAAAAGAAAATTATGGTCTATACTGCCCATGAATGAATCAGTAAGAATTTCAAACATGGTTTAAATTACCTATCAGCTGAGATTTATAGCAGAATGTGAAGGGATAAATAACATGATATTTTTAAAGGAAGTAGTCAAATGAATGTCTAGTGAAGAAATCCATGTATTTTTTAAGGAGTTTGAGTAGTGAAATACTGGATTACCTCAAGTGCATTAGAGTGTAGAGATACAGCTACTGCTATGTTTAAAACGACTGCCAGTCTTGTCAGAGGCAGTAGGAAACAAGAAAGTGTCATCTGATGCAATACTTTTTGAGATCATTGATCTTTCAGAAGCATTGATAACAAAATAACTGCCAGCACTGCTACAAAAAATACTCACTCAGTGAATCAAAATGAACTTAATCAATGTGCATGTGTTAAATTCTGATGTTTAGCCATCCTATGTGATGAAATGAATCTAATCATTATCAACTGCTGCTGCATACCAAACTCAGATGGCTCTCCATGGAAAAGCACTCTGGAGTCTGTTTGACCTTCATGAAGAAGTTCAAGTGCTCTTGATATGAAGTCATCCCTTGTTGAAGAGCTCTGTGACAAACATTTTCTTGCACATCTGGTTTCCTTAGGTAAGATTTTTAACAAGCTGTCTTTCTTCCACTTGCTATTCAGGAAGAGCAAGGCAACCATATGATGTTAGCTGCAAGGCAGAGGGATTTCAGGGGAAACTGATTGATTTCCAGAAAAAAAGTGAAGTTCCAGAAGCACAGCATTTACAGGGTTTCTGTTGTTAGCTATAGTCTTACAGATCAGAGTCCCCACCTCGAGAGATACTATCAGGAATGGTGTTGCTGTCTGTTTACATGCACTGAAAAGGAAGTGTTATATATTTTTTTAATGGATGGAATACTTATACAGTTGGATGCACAATCCATTCTTTGCCAAAGCTGAGTCTTTGTATCATTTGACAGTCTAAGTAAATCTCCTAAATAACCGTAGTCTTCCAATGTCGTATCTTAGCAGTGAGGTCTGGATGAGTGTGAGGAAAGAGTTTAGTGAAATATGTTCTAAACTACTACTACTACTTTTATTACTTATCTCAACATGCCCTGAGCAAAATTGACTCTTTAGCAATGAAATCGAAACACAGGAATTGGTTTGTGTCAATGTTTTACCATTATGCCTTACAGCCATCAAGAGAGGCAGACACAAACCTCCCAAAAATAAGCTGGGCATGACTTTACATTTTGCTCATTTTTAATAGGAATAGTTCATTCACCATCTGAAACTGTTCCCTTTTGACATGATTTATTTATTTTTAAATGACCTTTTATGGCTTTTGGTTTGGGGGATGCTCACAAGTATCAGATTACCGATGAGACATGGAGTGCTAACAGTTTTCAAAAGTGAAGGTCAGTAGCAGAAACTGAGCCACTGTAGAAGACCACAAAGATTTCATCAAAACTATCCATCCTGCACAGGAACAGGGTTGAGCTACCTCAGTTCCACAACTCCAACCCAGACTCCTGACTATGAGTTGATACCACTGCCTTTTTTCTACCTAGTTTCACACCAAGCAACCTTGAAGCTGTGGCAGAGCTGATACTTTCAGCACTGTGAAGTCCAGAAAATGGAGATCCTGTTCAGGACTTTGGAATCAGAGTTTTTCAAGGATCAAGTCTTCAATCCATGGAAATTTTGTGAACCTCTGCTTATTTCAGAAGACATCTGTCGAGTAGAATGAGCACTTTCAGAACAAAAGTTTTGTTTTTATCAGTCCAAAGAGACGTTCTTGAATTCAGCTCTGCACATTTCCACTCAGCAGATAATTTAGTATTGGAAAGGTTGCATAGAGGAGCTGTAAATTCTCTTGGAGAATTGCAAGACCTCACTGGACAAAGTCCAAAGTAGCATAACCTGAATTCAGTGTTGACCCTGCTTTGAAGTGGAGCTTGGACTAGAGACCAGGTCCTTGGACTATGGAGCTGGTGACTTCCAAATGACTGATTCTGTAAACTCCCTTTGGGATCATCAGGATCTGCAGTAATAATCTGGGCCTCTTTCTTTTGCAGGATGATGTCAAAAGTGAAAACTTTATTTATTGGCATTGCTACTGTTTACTTAGGAACAAAACACTTCTGAGACTGCTTTTAAACACTTATTAATGCTTACTAAATAGAAGGATGGTTTGGGGTTTCAATTTAGACCTGTATATTTAAAAAGAAAGGGGGAAAAAAAGGAGTAATTCATAACAATGAATTATGAAACGTTAAAACCCCACGTTGTCCCTTTTGCAGTATCTTTGCTTTGGGATGTTCCATCGTTTACAGAAAATGGTGACAATATGCCATGTTTGCTGAAAACTGAATCCAAGTTCTGGCTGCCAGCTGCCATCAGAGCCTGCATCAGAGTCTATAGCACTTGCTTATAGACTTATGTTGAATATTCACTTCTGACAGATAGAAACCATGTTGGAGACACAGTGTCAGGAAATGTCATATAATAAAAGAGCCTCAGTCCTCATCTACCTGTGAATCAAAACATGGTCTATTAACAACCTGATTTAATAAAAATAACTGGCATTGTTATCTTAGTGTATTTTATTCATATCTATTTTCAGTATTTTACCTGACTCCTCCCAAGTCAAGGTGATAACTGTCATAAAAGCTATCTATCCCTTTTCTTTAATCTATCCCTTCTCCTTTAATTAAAATAAAATAGAAAAACCTAACAAACACTCTGCTTATTTCCCTGCAGTAAACGAAGAAAGAAAACACCGATTTTCATTCCCTTTTCCCATTTTTTTTTTTAATAAGCTTAATGTTAGGTAACCTATTTTACTTTACATACATTTAGCTTCAATAACTGCCACCTTTTTTTTTCCTAAGAAAAAAAATACTGTGAATAAGCCTTTTTCAAAAGCTTGCTTGCCAAGAGGTGCAGTGAGACTTCTTTAAAACTGAAAAGAGTGTCCTGGTTTTGGCTGGGTTAGAGTTACTTTTCTTCCTAGTAGCTAGCATAGTGCTGTGTTTTGGATTTAGTGTAAGAAGAATGCTGATAACACACTGATGTTTTAGTTGTTGCCAAGTAGTGCTTAGGCTAGTCAAGGACTTTCTTTTTCAGCTTCCCATGCTCTGCCAGGTGTGCGAGAAACTGGGAGGGTGCACAGCCAAGACAGTTCATCCAAACTGACCAAAGGGCTATTCCATACCATATGACGTCATGCTCAGTATATAAACTGCGGGGAGTTGGCCGGGGGGCAGCGATCGCTGCTCGGGGACTGGCTGGGCGTCAGTCGGCAGGTGGTGAGCGGTTGCATCGCTTGTTTTCTTTTCCCTGGGTTTTGTTTCTCTCTCTCTCGTTCTCCTTTTCATTGCAATTTTGTTACTATCATTATTATTATTATTTTATTTCAATTATTAAACTGTTTTTATCTCAACCCACGAGTTTTCTTTTGCCCTTCTGATTCTCTCCCCCGTCCCACCGGGGCGGGGGAGGGTGAGCGAGCAGCTGTGTGGTGCTCAGTTGCCAACTGGGGCTAAACCACAACAAAAGAGTGAACCTAAATAAAAATAAATTCATGAGAGCTGGAAGAAAGAAACTTGGGAGAGTGTCTGTACATAGGACAAAAAAGTTTTAACATTTCATCAGCCCAGAGCATGATGCTGGTAATATGTTAGTAACCATAAACTATGATTTTCAGACTGATTAGACTTCACACAGACACTGGGAATGTGCCATTGCATTTCATATTGCAGAAGTGAGGCCATCATCTTCATTTATATTAAGATTAAATATTTTAATAGAACATATATGAAAAAGCCAGTCCATAACTTTTGCTTGCATTCTCTTCATGAATGTACAGAAATTGCTTCACAGTCAAATTAAAAAGCAATACTAATATCAATAATAAAGAAATAAAAGATTTGGTTGATCATCTTTATAATCACTCTTCAACTAAGAGAGATGGAATACTCCTTCAGGCTTTCTGTGCACTAAGAAATTTGCGCTGTCCAAATTTTGCCTAGATATTTTGTTCCGCATTAACTTTTGGATTATTTTTCATTTGCTAGATTCCCACTTCCCTGGATTAAGATAAAATTGCATAGCAGGCATAAGAGATTTTCCTCACAGCTTGACTTGAAGTACTGAGGAATAAAAAAAGGAGAAAAAACAGAAAAAAACTCACTCTTAAATAGCAGAGTGCATTTCATATTTAATGTTTTAGCGTAAGTGCTGATGTGTTTAAATACAATAATGAGGCATTGTTATTAAGGAAAACAATTTTTTTCTTATCGTGTCATTAGGTATACTTCATCAGGACCACTGCTGCAGGATTTTCTTGTAAATTCACAAAAAGCTTTCCTCTAGAGGTGTAAAAATACTTATGGAACTCAGATGTCAAGGTTCAGGTGTGTATAATTGTATTATGTGGAACGCAAAGTTGTGAAACAGAATAACTATGAGTTCAATAAAATAATGAACAAAACAATGGGTACCTTTTTCTTGGTCCTGCTTTAGAACTGGAATTTGCTTTCATTCCTGAAATGCATATTGCTCACATGGTTTTATTTCACCTAGACAGAAATGGTTTGGAGTGATTTATGCTACTTCAGTGCTTATGCCACTATATGTTTCCAGTTGTAATTATCTATCTTTTTGGATGGGAATTTTAATATTGTTTTAGAAACAAAGATTAATTTCAAAAGGAGAACTAATCTATTGCAAACATTCCCTTCAAACTTGCAATTGGATGTAGATGTAGCCTTCCACCCAACTGGACCTCTTCTGAAGTCAATGGAGCTGGCATAATTGCTACTCATTTAGAAATATTAGCATTGACACTGATGATGGTATGCAAGGGATAGAATTACATCACTTTGATGACACAGAGCCTGTGGCTGTAAACTGGCTGTACAGTAGCTTCCTTGATTTCTCTTGTCTGTCATCCATTTAATTCAGCAATTTCAATCATTTCATAATGTATGCTCATTCAAATATATGCTTTTCAGGTTAATTACTTGGGAGCTAAGCCCCATTTTAAAAAGAGACTCAAGGCAAGATTTTTAAATATACTGAAGTGGCCAAAATATACATAAGTGGGAATCCAGAAGAAGATTTAGGGAATTAGGCATTTTTTTAATCTATAAGCACATCACTCGTCATAATAATTTAAAAAATCTAAAGCTCAGACACATATGCAAGTCCTGCCATAGCAATGGTTAGGACTTTCACATATGTCTGAATAGATATGTGTGTGTATATATATATACACCTAAACACACATAGAGATACAAACATATATTATGTACACATAAGCTCATATGATATGTACATACACAGGGCTTAATTCTTTAAAGTGGGGTTGATAATGACACAAATGAGAAAAAATCCTTAAGTCAGCACAACCTTCAACAACAAGCAGTAACTTGGTTTTAAAATTTCGTATTCAGATTTCTGGAACAATTATCACCTCACCTGGGTATTCTAACAAGTTAATCAGTAGCTGAATTGAAATCCTCATCAACACACTATGTAATTTCATTGAGAGTATGTGCTAACTCAGATCAACCCAATTAATCTCTAGTGGAATGAAACAAAGAAGCAGATGGTAATGTCTTTTAGTCAACACCAACTTTTTATTCTGTATACATTTCTAAATACACTATTCCTAGGCATTAGTCCTAAGGCATTGAGAAATTGCCTTACTTTTAATCTAAGGCTTTAAATAGACAGCAGTAAGACATGTTCATATTCCATTTTGTCACTAATGATTACAGTTTTCTCAAAAAAATAATTTCCCTTAGGAGCAGTTCTGCTTGATACTTAGCCTGACACTCCCATTGGCTTCCACAGGAGCAGCAAGGCAATGCAGTGCAGGATATTCCACCACCACCTTGTAACAAAGGACATGTCATATCCAGTGAACTGCACTCTTAGTTAAATGCACTAACCACTGCTGCGTGCACTAACAAGTGATCACTAAGGATGAATTTGGTATCACTTTTTCTATACTTCCTCAAAGCAGAGGATTTGGCATCCTAAACTGCAGTGTATTCATCCTCATCCAGAAATAATACAGTTAGATCTCACAATCCACATGCTCCTGAGAACAGCAAGTGGGGCTCACTTTTTTCTTTGTGTCTGGTGGTCAAGGCATTTGGAAAGGTGGCTGACGTATGAGTCCTGAGCTTGTCTGTAATATTACAAAATTACCTGATTACCATGTGGCTCAGAGGCTGGTGCCATCGGTGGCATTTTGGTTTTTTGTGGTCGTGGGGAGGTTTACATGGCACCGGGCCTGCTGGTGACAGATGGAGTTCAGCTATCTCAAAGGGGGAAAAGGATTCTCGCTCATGAGTTGGCAGGGCTCGTTGAGAGGGCTTTAAACTAGGTTCAAAGGGGGAAGGGGATATAACCAGGCTCACCAGAGAGGAGCCTAAGGGTGGCGTGCCAATGTTGGGGGTGAAAGCGATAGCCCAGCTCAAGTGCATCTACACCAATGCACGCAGCATGGGCAGCATACAGGAGGAGCTGGAAGCCACTGTGCAGCAGGATAGCTATGACTTAGTCGCCATCACAGAAACATGGTGGGATGACTCTCATGACTGGAGTACTGCAATGGATGGCTATAAGCTCTTCAGAAGGGATAGGAAAGAAAGGAGAGGTGGTGGGGTGGCTCTGTATGTTAGGGAGTGTTTTGATTGTACAGAGCTCAATGATTGCGATGATAAGGTCAAGTGCTTATGAGTAAGGAAGGGGGAAGGCCAACAAGGCAGATATCCTGCTGGGAGTCTGTTATAGACCACCCAAACAGGATGAAGAGGTAGATGAAACATTCTATAATCAGCTAGCAGAAGTCTCATAATTGCTAGTCCCTATTCTCATGGGGGACTTCAACTTACTGGATGTCTGCTAGAAATACAACACAGCAGAGAGGAAACAGTCTAGGAGTTTCCCAGAGTGTGTGGAAGATAACTTCCTGACACAGCTGGTAAGTGAGCCTACTAGGGGAGGTGCCTCGCTTGACCTGCTGTTTATAAACAAAACTGGTGGGAGATGTGGTAGTCAGAGGCCGTTTTGGTCTTAGCGACCATGATATGATAGAGTTCTCGATTCTTGGCGAAGTAAGGAGCAGGGTCAGCAAAACCACTACCATGGACTTCTGGAGGGCAGACTTTGGTCTGTTCAGGACACTGGTTGAGAGAGCCCCTTGGGAGGCAGTTCTGAAGGGCAAAGGGGTCCAAGAAGGCTGGGCATTCTTCAAGAAGGAAGTCTTAAAGGTGCAGGAGCAGGCTGTCCCCATGTGCCGAAAGATGAGCCGGCGGGGAAGAAGACCGGCTTGGCTGAACAGGGAGCTTTTGCTGGGACTCAGGGAAAAAAGGAGAGTTTACCACTTTTGGAAGAAGAGGCAGGCAACTCAAGAAGAGTGCAGGGATGTCATTAGGTCATGTAGAGAGAAAATTAGAAAGGCAAAGCCCAGCTAGAACTCAATCTGGCCACTGTTGTAAGACATAATAAAAAGGTTTTTACAAATACATTAACAACAAAAAGAGAGCCAAGGAGAATGTCCATCCTTTATTGGATGTGGGGGGGAACATTGCCACCAAGGATGAGGAAAATGCTGAGGTACTTAATGCCTTCTTTGCCTCAGTCTTTAATAGACCAGTTATCTTTAAAAGACCAGTTATCCCCAGGGTATTCAGCCCCCTGAGCTGGATGACTGGGATGGAGAGCAGAATAAAGCTCCCATGATTCAAGAGGAAGCAGTTAACGACCTGCTACGCCACCTGGACACTCACAAGTCTATGGGGCTGGATGGGATCCACCCGAGAGTACTGAGGGAGCTGGCAGAGGAGCTTGCCAAGCCACTCTCCATCATTTATCAGCAGTCCTGGTTAACAGGGGAGGTCCCAGATGACCTGGAGGCTTGCCCATGTGACGCCCATCTACAAGAAGGTCCAGAAGGAGGATCCGGAGAACTACGGGCCTGTCAGCCTGACCTCAGTACCGGGGAAGATTATGGAACGGTTCATCTCGATTGCACCCAACAGGCATGTGCAGGTCAACCAGGGGATCAGGCCCAGTTCATGAAAGGCAGGTCCTGCTTGACCAACCTGATCTCATTCTGTGACCACGTGACCTGCCTAGTGGATGAGGGAAAGGCTGTGGATGTTGTTTACCTGGACTTTAGTAAAGCCTTTGACACTGTCTCCCACAGCACTCTCCTAGAGAAGCTGGCGGCTCACAGCTTAGACAAGTGTACTCTTTGCTGGGTAAAAAACTGGCTGGATGGCTGAGCCCAGAGAGTTGTGGTGAATGGAGTTAAATCCAGTTGGCAACTGGTCACAAGTGGTGTTCCCCAGGGCTCAGTTTTGGGGCCAGCCTTGTTTAATATCTTTATCAATGATCTGGATGAGAGGATCGAGTGCACCCTCAGTAAGTTTGCAGATGACACCAAATTGGGCAGGAGTGTCGATGTGCTTGAGGGTAGGAAGGCTCTACAGAGGGATCTGGATAGGCTGGATCGATGGGCCGAGGTCAGTTTTATGAGGTTTAACAAGGACAAGTGCCGGGTCCTGCACTTGGGTCACAACAACCCCATGCAACACTACAGGCTTGGGGAAGAGTGGCTGGAAAGCTGCCCAGTGGAAAAGGACCTGGGGGTGTTGGTCGACAGCCAGCTGAACATGAGCCAGCAGTGTGCCCAGGTGGCCAAGAAGGTTAACAGCATCCTGGCTTGTATCAGGAATAGTGTGGCCAGCAGTAGGGAAGTGATCATGCCCCTGTACTTGGCACTGGTGAAGCCGCACCTCGAATAGAGTGTACAGTTTTGGGCCCCTCAGTACAGGAAGGACATTGAGTTGCTGGAGCATGTCCAGAGAAGGGCAACAAAGCTGGTGAAGAGTCTGGAGAACAAGTCTTATGAGGAGCAGCTGAGGGAACTGGGTTTGTTTAGTGTGGAGAAAAGGAGGCTGAGGGGACACCCTATTGCTTTCTACAATTACCTGAAGGGAGGCTGTAGTGAGGCGGGTGTTGGTCTCTTCTCCCAAGTAGCAAGCGATAAGATGAGAGGAAATGGTCCCAAGTTGCATCATGGGAGGTTTAGATTGGATATTAGGAAAAGTTTCTTTACTGAAAGAGTGGTCAAGCATTGGAACAGGCTGCACACAGAGGTGGTGGAGTCACCATCTCTGGAGGTGTTCAAAAAACGTGTAGATGTGGCACTTTTGGGACATGGTTTAGTAGGCACGGTGGTGTTGGGTTGACGGTTGGACTAGATGATCTTAGAGGTATTTTCCAACCTTAATTATTCTATTCTATTCTATTCTATTCTATTCTATTCTTTATACATTTTGTATTTGACACTGACATTAAAACACAAAAATGGGCCAGGAAGAAGGGTTGAAACCTGTTATTTCCTATTCCTACCCACATACCATAACTATCAGTCAAGGGCCCCTCTCATGTTCCAGCTCTTGTCATCTTGATTGCTTGGTCCAACACTGCAGCAGTCGTGTCTGGAGAATTGGGCTGTGACCTGTGTCACAGTTAGTCTATAGTGTTGAAGTCAGGGCAGCCTTTGAGCTGTTGGGAGACAGTTTTAAATACGGTCACATTGTGAAATACATTAAATCCAGGCTTCCAACTTCATGGTTTATAGTCTGCCTGTAAGTGTAATTATAAAAACAAACAAACAAACAAAAAACCCCAGCAACTGGGCTGAAACCTTCTGTTTCTAATGTATTTTGGAGGAAATTAACTCTAACTGCATTTTTTGAGATAAACTTCCCTGTATGCTGAGTGTGATTTTGAAATAGCTAGCTAGCAGATTGGACCCATCAGGTGAGATAAACATATTAAAGTTCAGTTTCTGGATTCTGTCTGTTGTAAGGTCTTGAGTAGCTGATGCCTAGGCTTGGGCAAGCTGAGAAGCAAAACCCATATGTATAAAGAAACAAACGGTATAGTTTAACCAGCAGATGCTCAGCAATTTAAACCATCTTCAAAGTGAGGTGACAGCTAAGGGAGGGCTATTTTGTGTTGAAATTTTGGCTCCATGGTTCATCTATGTACGTGGACCTTTACAGGCATTATGTTTTTACTGGCATCCGTAGTATGTTTTAGCCAGACTCTTCATCACTTGCAGAGATCCACAGAAGTCTATAGTATTTTTAGTTCCTAAAAGAGAGAAAGAGCAGTCAAGATTTAAGCATGCAGTGAAGGCATGACTTATACCAAAAACATATCGCTAGCATAGGAAGAAAACAGAGCTCTTCTGTCAGTTGGGGTCTGCATTAAGGGTTTTGGCCACATGACTATGACAGGGAGGGAGAGGTGTATTTTTTAACCTGAAGGCAGTCCTAGCAAGAAAAAAAATACTGCAGTACTCTTCTTCCCTCAAAGAAGATTTAACTATCCTGCCTCACCATTTTAGTTTTACGCACATTGTTTTCTACTTTGTTTCCATGGTTCCTGTGTTGATTTAGCTGCCAATTTCTTTGTTTTCAATTTATGTATATCTTGTTCTATATCCATATTTCATCTGTCTGGCCCTCTCTTTACCATCTCACATTTTTCTCTGTCCTGTTCCCGCATAACCCATCCTTTTTCCTATCAGTCTTTTATGCACTGTTATCTTTGCTTGCTTTCTACTCCCTTTTGTTGCTTGCTTTTTCTTTGCATTTCCCTCTATTCATTTTTTTCCTGCCTGTTGGCTTATGAAGAAATATATTATGGAAAGAAGTTGCATGCATGATATTTCTCTGAAAACACAACTACATTTACAGTAACAGAAGACAACACATTGACCTGCAAAATCAAATTGTGGGTGAATTTAATTTAATTCAAACTAAATTAATGCATTTATAGTGTGCCATATGTGTGCCAGATACTTTACAAACATGAAAGACAGAGTATATGCACTAAAAATATTACAACTGAGCACTCTCAATTTTATAGAATCTATTTAGGTTTATGCTAGATAACGCTTTTCAAGGAGTATAGATAAAGTTGGTGAGCAGGCCAGGGTAGGAATGCTCATAAAGAAAGGAGTTTTAATCAAGGACTTGAAGAGGAAAAGAGATTGGTTGATCTAGGTCAGGATTTTGAANTTTATATATATTACATATATAAATGTATTTATCTATGAGTGTGAATTACTGCTGGTTGTTATCTGTTTCACCTGTACTTCACTATAAATACTTTTTGTACCATATAGATATGTTTTTTCTTAAACTTTTGTCTGAAGAACTGTCCGCAGACTTTGATGATCTTCTCATCAGATTTGCAGTTACTGGGTTGTATCCCCTTTCCTGGTGATTCACATCTCATCCTTATGACTTGTAGAACTTATTTTCTCTGTCATATACTCACATAACACCATGAAATACCATTATGCCTAGCTTTGCTTTTAAAACAAGGACTCTCTTTTAAAAATTGTTTCTGGCATTGTTTTAATTTTTTTTAATTCTGGCTTGGTACTAGGAAGACACTTTTTGAGTTTTACTGTGAAGGCAGGTCTAAAAAGAAGCTATTTATAATAGTTAATAATCTGAGCATTGGAACAATCTTTTAAAATGGAAAAGACAGATACTTTAGTCCCTGATTTGTCTTACATAAACTTGTGTCTTCGAAATCACTGGTTAGTTCCAGTAGACAGCATATAAATTCTCTTTTTCTACTTTTAAAATTAACAGAAATTTACATGTTTCTGAAAATAAAATGAGTTCCAATTAAAAAGTTGCAACAAAACAAAAATTCCCACTGTTTCTATAGACTATTGTTATTTTGACAGCTAAAACTGTAATTCATTTGCCCTACTGTCTACTCACAGTCTGTCATGACTATCGACATTATAATTCTCATTAGAGCTTGTTATGAAATGGAATTTTCATCCACTGGGAAATTCTGATATTTCAACACAATTTTCTCTTTCAAATAAAAACCCCAAAATACTGAAAGACATCACATAACAAAAAACTGAAAATGCTGAAATAAAAAGGAAAGAGAGCCTTAAAATGAAAATAAATTAATTTAATGCATCATATTTTTATTTTGCACCAATGTTAACTTTATTTTGAAAAATTGACTTAAAACAAAAAATTCATTTTTCATTATTCCACCTCTTAAGTGTAAAATCTATTTCTTAATCAATCATTTCATGATTTTCTGAGAGCTTCCAAAGGTAAAAAAAAGACATTAGTGTGAAACATTTCAGGCAGAAGCAGTCTTTGTAAACACTGCCTCATACTCTGACCATATTTTAGTGTTGCATTTAACTTGATCATCATCTCAAAACTTCTCCAGTTCATTCTAGCTTTCTTTCTAATATTTCCAGAATTTATCCTCAATCACTTCTTAGAATTCCAGACCTATTATTCAAGCTTGTGTTTGCTTAAATCTTCACAAAAAGTATTTCCCATTTTCTGACCTTGATTTCTGTTCCTTTGCCCAGCCCAGTTTCCTTAAGTATTCTGGTGGTAAAACCATCCTCCCTGTTGTTTAATCCATTCACGTCACCTGTTCTTTTTGCCATGACATTGGTTTGCTCTGCTCTTGAAGTTGGCAGTCAATGGATGAAGACCCAAAGGACACAAATTCCTGTCAGAGTAGGAACTGACGCTCCTTTTTCTACTTTGTAAAGAGTATAGGAGGTTAATGGAAATATGTGTTGTGAATTACCCTTTACCAGAGACATTACAAAATAGTGTTTAGATGGGGAACCCACTGAGGAATGTGTATAAAATTAGTATTTTGATTTTTCTGTTGAACAAGTACTGTGAGATTCAAGATTAACTTGTGCACAAACAAGATTCTTACTCAGCTTAAAAAAAATTCTTTGTGTCATGGCCAGTGCAAACTCAGATGAGCTGTCTCCTGCACAGGTAGAATTTTTCCTTTGTCAGTTATGTTGCTCTTGGCAATCTGCCATTTAATATCTAATCAGGTACTTTTTCTTTAATCAATCTAAATTATCTGAGTGCTTGGCTGATTCAATTAGATATATACCATATATTTATGCATTGATTTAGTTCACATAAAGAATGTTGAATCAAAAGCTTTGGAAGCAGTAGCGTGCAAAATTCCAGTACGAATCAAACCTTTTTGGAACAGATCAGTGTCAGGGTTCAGTGATCAAATATCAAAGTTCTATATTTATTCAGTCGGATCATAGGAATTTCCACATTGAGTCAGATTGGATCATAATCCTTCCACTGTATTATCTTGTTTTCAACACTGGTCAGGACCAGATGTTTCAAAGGCAGATAAAAAAGCCTCAGCTTAAAAACCTGAAGTAAACAAAGGTGGTATAAAGTTCTCCTAAGGAAAGGAAATCTTCTAAACCCTGTCATTTAGAAATTGGCTTAATCACTGAGTAAGAATGCTTATCTTTCTTCTGAAAGTTTTATTTAGTGTATGTGAACATGCTTAATTCTTCTGTACAACAAAAATTAGTTATTTTTATTATACAAATAACCTTTTATTGCTACTAGAAGAAAGCCAATTTCTTATTTTTGCTGCTGACAGTAGTCATTATTACCTAACACTATGTCTAGTACTAGCAATGTCAGTATCTGTTGGATATCTTTGAGAACT
>VYZW01040212.1:68241-78379 GCA_013401315.1 Balaeniceps rex | reverse complement strand
ACTCTAGACCAACCTCCTGCCCAAAGCAAGGGCAATCAGGTTGTTCAGGGTCCTGTCCTGTCAAATTCTGGAAATTTCCAAGGTAAGGAATTCTGCAGTTCTTTCAGTGTTGTATGATGGAGACCATCCTGTACTTCAGACTGAGCAGAAGTTCATTGGGGCTTTCTTCCAGTTCAGTTAAGACTGTGGATGATGTGAAATAAGTCATATCAATGAACAGATGGTTTTGTCCCCATATTCAGGCAAGGGCAGATGCAGCTTTGCTCTAAAGAGAGAAGAGCAAAGCTGATCTCTGCCCAAAGAACACAATGAGTGGACGTGATGTCCAGAACCTGGGCCTGACAGGAAGAAGCACTGACTAAAGACTTTTTCATAGCAGAGTCTTCCCAAACATGGGACTCCGAATGTTTTCTCTCCCAGATCTCCCACCAGTGAAGATAATACTGCAATTTTAGAGGCAGACTCACTTCTCCATCCTTGAAGATTCACAGAAGAGTCTAAGAGAAACTTGAATCATGTCAGCATTTGGCAAGAGGATGAGGAACAAGGAAAGACTTTAGATCCTAGTAGGGGCTAATAAATGAATGATTGTTCAGCATATCTTCTTTATTGTCATTTGCCAGATTTTCCCTTTTCTGTCCCTGGAAACGGAGTACTACTCTATTATTTCTTAGTTAAAAGCTCTTATTGATCAAGACTGTCTCAATCCCAGAAGGCAGGAAGATGTGAATATGTAATGTTGGAGCTCACAGTGGAGCTGAGATTGCTGCTTAGGGAATCTGGATATGTAATGTGTGACCTCTATATCCTGTCAAAGCAGCTCAATATATGAGTGTCATTATTTTGTCTACAATAGACTGCTCTCATACTGGTGATCAAGCCAAGAATCACTCACAGAAATTTATACATTAATTTTGAATAACAAATATATTTGAGAAAATTAGTCTGTTCACAGATAACTCACAGTTACCACTTTGTGATAACTCACAGATACCCCTTTTTAATTTATGGTGAGTTAAAAGGTTGGAAGCAATGATTCTGTGACTTTTTTCTCTAAGTTTAAGGTCATCTGGGGAGCATGCATTTATAAGACAGAATTCTTGTGTACTGCGGGTTTGGGTTTTTTGATTACTGAAAAGAAGTATGCAGTTTTAAAGAGCAAAAATTATTATATACTAACTTTCAGGTAAGAAAGTTTCAGATTTTTCCACTCTGGGAGCTGTGACACTCTCTTGCATGCGAGAAACTACAGTAAAAAGAGACAGCAGATAGTCAATGCAGAGGAAATTGTACAATGCACTGGCATATGCAGTTTGATGCAATATATTCTTGAAATGTATCCCTGTACTGGGGTCCACTATATCCCATCAATTTTACACATGTCAAACCCACTGAAGACTGTTGGAAATACCTATAAGGGGAATTATATCCT
The DNA here is from genome assembly GCA_013401315.1 of Balaeniceps rex. Classification (NCBI taxonomy): domain Eukaryota; kingdom Metazoa; phylum Chordata; class Aves; order Pelecaniformes; family Balaenicipitidae; genus Balaeniceps; species Balaeniceps rex. Next base: position 76,947 of record VYZW01040212.1, on the reverse strand, counting down.
AATGGGGGTTCAGTCTCTCTCTAGTGGAATACCACTGGGTACTCCAGGAAATTGCTTATGAACAGAGAAAAGGAAACTTGAAACACAAGGGTCATAATTTTTTACTTAGAGCTTTGTGCGTCATCTTTGAAGAAAGAGGAGAGAGCTTCTATCTTACTCTGGCAATGTATTTTAATGTAAAGAAAATTTTATTAGGTCTAGAAACCATCTAAACAGTTAAATGGATAATAGGGATCGAATTCAGGTGAAGATGCATTCTATATGCTTCATTATCATTCTTTACAGGAGAGAGATGCTGGTAACAAACTACTTAAACTGCTTTGAGTCATATCATCTCACTCCTGCCAGCTATCATTAGAACTACTTGAAAATTAAGGTAACATCAGTACAAGTGAGGATGACAAAATCTGATACTCAGGCTGATGTCTGGTCAGCAGTGTGGGATTTTTAAATTTATTTTATTCAGTTATTTTTTAAAGCATTGAACTTGCCTTATTCACAAGTGGAAAGCCAGTTAAAGGTACTGATGGAACCTTGGAAAGTTCAGAGATTATTATCTGTGCCTTTGGTTTTAGTCCAATACTTGATCTGATATTATACACAAGCAAGACAGAGCTAACTCAGTTTACTTCTTCCTTTCTTTCTTTCTTTTCTTTCTTTCCTTCTTTCTTTCTTTCTTTTTTTCTTTCTTTCTTTCTTTTTTTCTTTCTTTCTTTCATTCATTCACTCACTCATTCATTCTTTTCCTTTTTGAGGTGTTATATTTCTTCTGGATCAAGTTATGCTCAAATTTTGATTTTCAGATTTATAGGTGCTTCCTTGAAACTCCTGGCTGGTCAAAGCTACTTCTTTTGTCCCTTTCCTGAGTTTACTGCTGCACTAAATCAGGCAGAAAGCTTATGCTGACATCTGCAAAAAGAATTTCTTAGAGAATTTTGCGGGTTTTTTTTTTACAAGCTGATTCTGCCTTTTTCCTTCAGACCTACAATATGTGCTTTCATTGTTCCCACACCAACTTATGAATATGTTGATGCCGTTTTCTCTTTTTTTAAGCTCCCATCTGAGTTCTGTTCATCACAGATGTTTAGACACACAGCTGTCCATCTACAGTGGTTCTGCATGAAAGACCATGGCTGTTGTGTACAAAAGAAGGGATTCAGGCAAAATGTACTATAAATAGATAGCATTGTCTGCCTCTTCATTCTCCACTGGAGTCCTAAGTTCTGGAATTGGAATATTTGCTACTTTATCAAAATAGTTTTTGCCTTCTGCCTCTGCTGAACTAAAAGATGGAGCACAACCCGGACATTTATTATGGCTGTTATTTGTGAAAAGTTCCCACTGTCTCTGAAGCAAGGAAGCTGGCTATTCTGACACAGCCCCAGGGTACATGTAGTGCATGGTGAACACAGGCACTATTACAAAATACAGCATCTTCACCTGTATGAGTTGGCAACCTTCACATAACATAAACAGTTTAAATATGCTTCATGGTCATGCTATTAATGTCTTAAGCTTTTGATTCAGGGAACAGATCAGCATGCAGCATGATAAGCCCCTTTGAAAACTGTGGAGCAGCAGCATAATATCTGAGAGTATTGTGGCAAATTGGGAAGTTGAGATGGAGCTGCTAATTATTCCAAGGCATATTTCTGAAAGGACAGGAGGTGTGGGATGTTCTCTGCCAAAAGCCCCTATTTCTTGAATGCTCTCACCATCTCCATATGCACATATGAAACTTTTAAGCTATGCTGTGTGTGTATAAGCTGTAGCTAATGTGGTCTTATCTACTGCTTGAAACCTTGAAAATCAGTAAGATACAATGCGATAATGATGAGGGCAGCAGTGGAATAATTTGGGTAAGACTAGATTATCAAAAAACAAAGAAGAAACTGCAATTAGCATCTGTTACAGACCCCCAGGACTATAAGAGAGTGAGGCAAAATATTCATAGAACAACTCTGGAGTAGTTCAAAACCACACAGTACTGTCCCAGAGGGGACTGTAACTGTCCAAACATCTGTTAAATGATAAAGCTACTTTAAATATAGATCAGAGATTCCTATGCACAAATGAAAGTGTGTGGATCCTAAAAAAGATTCCTAGCTTTAGTAGTGGAGTACCTTATTATCAAAAATATGGTGCTAACAAGTCAATGTGGAGGAGGAGCTACCCTGAAACAACGGAAATTATAGTAAGAATATGTGAATACAATTGGAAAATTCTAGTGACAATGTGCTAGTTCAAGTCCGGTATATATCAATGAGAAAAATTACAACATCCCAAGAAAAGAAATCTTCCCAGTATGAGACTAACCTTTACCTGATGCAGTGCTGTTGCAAGAACAATATAAAAAAAAAAGTAGTAAAAAATTTTACCAGGAAGAACATTAATGGAGGTTTAAAAATAAGGGTCATTCAATAACAGACTGAGATGTTGTTAAAGGTTTCGTGATAGCTGTACACAACTATCATGAAATTGCTAAAATAAGGTAGAGAGAAATTCTCTGAATAAGAATTTTCCTTCTTTTTTCATAATGCTTGTCCCTCTATTTTGTCCTCTTCCTTTTCTTTCCTTTGAAAAATAGGCAATTGTTTCTCCCCCATATTGGACAAGCATGGGAACTGGAACACCAGAAGAAAAAGTTGCTTGAGATGCTGACTTGTAATAATACCTACGTGCTGACTCCTGCCTTCATCTGCCAGTCAGGCTGAGCAAATATTTGGCTTTGCAGAAGTTTGAGACATTTGGAGAAGACTTCTCATCTGCCTTTTTACCATGTGGTTTCCACAGGAGTTTGAAGCCAAGTGGAAACAATCTTTACCAATGCCCAAGGCTTTTGATTCCCTTTTGAAGGCCTGTGGCACTTTCATAAGGATGCACCAAACTTTCAGTGTTTATCTTTTGCTGCTTCACCCAGATACACCAGGTGTATCTGACTGAGGTGTAGCTGCCTGACCTTCATTTGATTGCTCACCAAAAGTAAAGCAAAGAAAACTATTTCACAGAATCATAGAATAGTTTGGAAGGGACCTTTAAGGTCCCTTTAAGGGACCCCCTGCAGTGAGCAGGGACATCTTCAATTAGATCAGGTTGCTCAGATCCCCATCCAGCCTGACCTTTAATGTTTCCAGGGACGGGGCATCTACCACCTCTCTGGGCAACCTGCTCCAGTGTTTCACCACCCCCATTGTAAAAAATTTCTTCCTTATATCTAGTCTGAATCTACCCTCTTTCAGTTTAAAACCATTACGCCTTGTCCTATTGCAACAGACCCTGCTAAAAAGTCTGTCCCCATCTTTCTTATAAGCCCCCTATAAGTGTTGAAAGGCCACATTAAGGTCTCCCCAGAGCCTTCCCTTCTCCAGGCTGAACAACCCCAACTCTCTCAGCCTTTCTTCATAGGAGAGGTTCTCCAGCCCTCTGATCATTTTTGTGGCCCTCCTCTGGACCCACTCCAACAGGTCCATGTCTTTCCTTTACTGAGGACTCCAGAGCTGGACTCAGTACTCCAGGTGGGGCCTCACCAGACTGGAGTAGAGGGGCAGAATCACCTCCCTCGACCTGCTGGCCACGCTTCTTTTGAGGAAGCCCAGGATACAGTTGGCCTTCTGGGCTGCAAGCGCACACTGCTGGCTCATGTCCAGCTTTTCATCCACCAGTACCCCCAAGTCCTTCTCCACAGGGCTGCTCTCAATCCCTTCATCCCCCAGCCTGTATTGATACTGGGGATTGCCCTGACACAGGTGTAGGACCCTGCACTTGGCCTTGCTGAACCTCATGAGGTTCACACGGGCCCACTTCTTGAGCTTGTCTAGGTCCCTCTGGATGGCATCCCATCCCTCAGGTGTGTCAATCTCACCACTCAGCTTGGTGTCATCTGCAAACTTTGCTGAGGGTGCACTCGATCCCACTGTCTATGTCTTTGATGGACATATTGAACAGTACTGGTCCCAATACAGACCCCTGAGGGACATCACTTATCACTGATCTCCATCTGGACATTGAGCCATTGACCACTACCCTCTGGATGTGACCATCCAACCAATTCCTCATCCACCAAACAGTCCACCCATCAAAACCATCTCTCTCCAATTTAGAGAGAAAGATGTTGTGGGGGACCTTGTCAAAGGCCTTACAGAAGTCCAGATAGACAACATCCATAGCTGTTCCATTGTCCACTGATGTAGTCACTCCATCATAAAAGGCCATTAGGTTGGTCAGGTAGGACTTGCCCTTGGTGAAGCCGAGGTGATATTTAAGTGATATTTAAGTGATCAGAGAAAATTTCACTGGTCACTGAGTTATATTTAGTGTTTTATTGACCATTTTGGGCTTCTTCCAGCAGTGTGAAAAGGTACATGCTGCATTTTATTATGTTAATGAGACATGAGAGGCACACATAAAAAAGCACTTGGTTCACACTGGGTATCTGTGAGAGGTAGCTATTTTTAAGTATCTGTAGGTGGTTCACTAGCACAGGTAATTGAGTTCCAACATATTTCTCCTTTGAGTCCTTCCAGAAAGATGGTCTGTAAAGAAACAAAGAAAATTACTTTTAAGGTACTGCTGTATTTTTTTAATTTGAGCCATAATGGAAACATTTTGTCACTCTGATATTGTATTTCCTTTTAAGGGAATATTTACATATCCAAAAAGAAGCCCTCTCCATATTCAGAGATAAGTACTTTAATACAGCCACTTATGTTGTGTATTTATGCAGGTGTTTTGCAGAAGAGCAAAATACTTGCCTGTAACAGGCTGTGATGACATGGGCATCCTGAGTATATAAATTTTTATGAAGAATAGGCCCCTTGGCAATTACAAATGTGTTAGTGACTTTCTGATTTCACTGAGAATATCTCAAACCCCATTTCATTCTGTGCATTTCTAGTTTGCAGGGATTTTTACAGAGTAGAGAAGGCATTTTACTTCACTTCTATAAACTAAAGTTTATTCTAGGAAGCCATTTCATGCCCTGCTTTTATTTATTTCTAATAACGCATTTTTTGTCAGGCTCCAGAGTGGGAAGATATGAATTAAAATGCAGAGCTTCAGAACTCCTTCTTTTCTAATTTTTTTTCCTATGCTTGCTTACTTAGTCTTATAATTGCCATGATATGTCAGGTAGTTGAGAATTCAGTTCTCTGAAGTCCCAGTAATCTGCCTTCTTCATTATGTTAAAAGTGCCCTAGTTAACTCCCGCTCAAAGTCAAATTGTCAGGTTGTTCTCCTCAGTCACGGTTTTGGACCTTGTCGATAAAAAACTCTTCCATGGTGCAGCCTGCCCATGTCCTAGTCGTGGTCATCTTTTCCCTTGGGATTCATTTGCACCTGTGGTTGCTGAAGCCATTCCCAACCCTCTTCTATTATTTTATATGAGACATGGCCTCAGTTCTCCTGGATGTACTGATGGCTTGAATATCTTGTTACCTCTTTTAGACACTGAATTCACTCTCCAAGTGCATGGGCAACATGTAATCCTGAACCCCTTGACAGTGACTGCCTCTTTCTTGGCTCATCTCTGCCTTTTTAGATGATTCCTGTTTATTTAGTCCACAATGTTGTACTTCTGTCCTCTGGACAGATCTCTCTCTTTCCAACATGTTCTGTTGATGAATCCAGTCATTCTCTCCATAAAGCTATGAAAATGATGGAGCAGATTAGTACATGATTTTTTTTTTTTTTTTTTGGTGGGAGGGGAAAGAATTTATTTGCTGAAGAAATGAAATTTCTGGCAACTCAGAGCTGTTTGTGACTTTAGTTTTAAATGTGTGAAGTAACTGTGCCTGAAGAAATGTTTAGAAATATTCAAAAAGTGCTGCCATTGGCTTTCTCCTATACGATAAGGCATATAGCTCAGACAGCTCAGCTGCCTGAGGCGACTTGGAAGGAGGAGAGGCAAATTCTGCCCCGCTGGGGGAGCTGCTGTTTTACTTCACTGGGTCAAGGAGGGAAAGCAGCAGTGTAAGCAATACAGCGGCCTTGTGGTTGTTTGGGATCTGAGCTCCAGTTGTCATTGAGAACAGCCTTAGCAGCAAAGGATGTTAAGACACCCGTCCCCAAATGTCACGTGGTGTCATGGTTTTACAGATGTGACAGGAAGAAAGTCAGTCTGCTCAGGCAGACATGCGCTGGTCTGAACTTGGGTCTTCCATGACCTGGGGGAATAATCTAACCACCCTGACACTGGATAAAAGGAGAGGCAAAGCTAACTGGGGTCTCCTTAAACACACAGCCCTGGAGGATAAAACAAGCAGTCAAGGAGTTTATTAGTAGTAAAGTAACATCTGGTAAAATACAGCCCAGTCATAATCACACTCCTGTTTTGTAAGTGTGATGTACACCATGGAGAACATATAGCTTAATTGACAGGACAGGCAAAGGGTAAAAAGGAAAACAGACACAAAGACTGCAAAATATCTTGCTGAAAGTATTGTCACAGGGCAATGACAGAGGTGGAAGCAGAAAAAACTCTTCTGTTTTTTGTCCCAGCTACCGATAATCTCTGCCATCTTTCAGGTAGCAGTTGACCACTCCACTTAGATTATCTTCTTGTGTTCATGGCACATCATACATAACCTTTTGTCTTGCTCTTTCCTCCCACACTCCCACCTCCTTGGATTGCAAAACACACTCTGAATATTATACAAAGGTGTATTTTGTGATATAATAGTGATTGAATTGTGATATACAAATGATGTTAGAAATGTTGTTGGGCGATTCATGGACATTAAAAATTTTCAAAGGCCAGGGGGCAGTAAATGAGATTAATTCAGTTGCGCACTTCTACATAGCATTTGACAAGGTTTGCAACCCCCACACAGTTCAGGTGTTCATAACAAGGGCTGATCTCTGTGCCCCAAATGGAAGACTTGCCTCTCACATAAGCTGAATGAGTTTGCCCTCCAGATGCCACTCCTGATGTTCAAATCTGAGTCTTGTAAAAGTTACTGCCTTACCATCCTGGATACCCCAGTGCATTTGCTCAGTGCTGGGCACAGAAACAATGAGCTCACTTTCGGTGTTCACAGGCGGGGATGAGGGAACATCAGTCTTAGTCACTCAAAAACAGAAGGTTGCATTGAAGATGTTGGTTCAAGAAAAACACAGAACAAAACGACATCTATCTGTGAAGATGAAGGAAAGCCTGTTTCTGCCTAGCACAATGATGAAATTGTTCGTGAGCAGTTCATACTTTTCTGTAAGTGACACCCACAGGACTCATTCTTCCTGCTCCCTGAAAATACTGCTAAGGTCAGAGAAATGCAGTGTTATCATCCATACTACTCTTAAACTTGTACATGTCAATTGAAAAAAACCAGTTTTGATCCTTGTATTTTCATGATTGCTTTACCTTGTTCACTGGGCCAAACAATGCAATCTTTGCCCTTCTCCTCCCACTGTTCCTCTTTGTCGTCTCCCCCTCACCATCCTCACACAAATGTCTCTTCAGCCTCCTTTTGGACTTGGCAATCCTCTCACTGGGGTTAGCTGACGGGGTATGGCCCGTTGAGAAAATTGGGATGGGGCAATGCCAGTTTGAGGGTAATTTTAGACATCATTCTGCTTTAAAATGTGCTAAATCCATGCTTATGCAGCATGAGAACTGTACTATAGTAGAGTGGAGACCATAGAATAATTTCTGGGCACTATATTTGTATGTGGCTGTGAGTATTTCAGCTTGCATCCTTATTAAACCTTTTCAGTGGTGCACAGCACATCCTCCTGATTTATTTAGATTAGTGACTCTACAGTATTTTCTCTAATCATGCACTAGGTTTAATTATTATGAAAAAGCTTTTTTGCAACTTTTGTCTTCTACGCCTCTTCCCTCCCCACCCATTAGACATTTTTCTGTGCTTGTTTCCAGTATAAAGGAAGGAGTTCCTCTGAAATTGCTACAGTGTTTGAATTTATGGACCTACTCTTTTGTATTACTTGATGGCAGTGATGTCTCATGCTTGATCAAGGGTGACAGCTGCATTCTTCAATGGGACAATTGTGCTCAAGATGTTCAATAGGTGTTAAGCAAGCAGTTGTTATCTGTGCTACTGGTGGTAGCCAAGACCTACCAAAACAGTAGAGGTGCTGTTGCTGCTGCTCATCTTGCTCACTGCAGCAGTTGGCAAGCACTGCCAGTCAGCAGGGAATGGTTAGGGTGAAGGAGACCCAATCAGGCATGCTGTAATTTACATCTGATTGATGAATGCATGGAGAGTGTGGAAATGCCAATTAGAAATAAAACTGTGGCAATGAAGGATTTGGGATGTGCTGTTTCTCTTACCTTCTGCCTCCTGAATATAAGCAAGAAAACTTGGAAGGACTGACAGTCAAATTCAAAAGACAACCTCTGTGTGCATCCACAGCTTAACGTGGATCGCGTTGCAATGTTTGCAATGGTTTACAATGTGGATTGCAAAATGTTTATTTTGCAAAATTTTTACTTACATAAATTTAAAATGAAAATATGTTTTTCAGGTAAAGATAGAAATATAAACCATTTATATTATCATTTTGAGCATGGTTCCTGATTATAATAATTATCTAAAATTCACTTTTGATGTAGATTTGAAAATTTTTATACAACTATAATAGACACCTGAAATAATTTTTGTGTGTTTCTTTTTAAAAATACGTTGCTTTTAAATGCTTCAAAATAATTTTTCAGATTGTCCGTGCTGAGAGAATCAGCCTCACTTTAAC
>VYZW01040212.1:38423-50602 GCA_013401315.1 Balaeniceps rex | reverse complement strand
CAGGACTGCTTATAGGTAGCTGGGTGAAGGGCAAAGTACACCATGTGGACCACAGATTAATATCCTGTTGGTTAGCTTTGTGGATCATCAATGAGTCTCATCAGCTCATTGCTCCTTTTGTACCTTCCTGTAGATTCCAAGTGTTATCTCCCTCACAGATGATCTAGGTCTACTTGCCTCCATGCAGTCTAGACTTCTCTTTTCAAATATGAATATAACGTATGTGCATGTTTGTTTAAAACCCTATAAATATATGCATCTTTATTTTATATGTCTAAAATGTTAAGAGCATACAGGCTTGAGAAGGAGGTATACGTTACTGTTTTCAAATGCAGACCAACACTGCAAGAGGGCAGCAGCCTGATGCCCTAAGTTCCTGAGGTACAGGGTGTCATTTGCACAACAGACCCTATGGTACAGTATAGTCTGGTATGGTATGTTTTGCCATGGTTGAATTACCTTTATTATAACTTTCTACTCTCTAGTGATATCCAGTCCCAAAGAAGCATGCAGATATAACAGTTATTCATAATTACAGCTTTGACGAGTTATTTGAATCAATGTATTCCAGAGCACAGGAAAAGTTCCAGCCTCATGGCTTTGATACTGACAGATCTGGTGCAAAGTGGGTGTTTGGATACAATGCCAAGCATAATTGGTGCCAGCAGTGGAGATTACATGTGCTGGCTCTACAGAAGCTTATAGACTTATGCAATTGTTGGGAACAAGGCCACGTATGGTAGTACACATGAAGTCAGAGAACAGCCTTCATTTGAAGGCTATATTATTAATTTGGTGTCAGACTTCATTCTGATTTTTGGAAATAAGAAGGAATATAGCCCTTATTGCTTTGGTTCTGCACTTCTGTCAAGTTCTTCACTCAAATCAGAGGGTAGATGCTGGCACCATCCTCCAGATTCAGCTGCTCTTCTTCACCAAGTTTCAAATATAGCATCCAGAAATTTTTATTTTACCTCCTCCAGTAAGGCCATCTGTTCCCATAGCTTTCCCTCAAAACACCTGGCATTATCTTTTTTAGAATATCTGGACTTCTGTGATTTTTTTATCCTGTTTAGGGGAAAATAAAGATTTGAAAATACACTTTTAAGTAAAGCAGTATACATATCTCTTTTGTTGCATTTCCCATTTGTCATGCAGGAAAGTGGCAAGCCATTCTGGGTGAATCCAGAAGTCCATTTCACCTATAGTCCTGCCAGGATCAGAAGTTTATTGAAGATGCTTTATAAAGTGAAAAGGAAATGTGTGTTAAAACTGAATGACAACAATTCCTCAAAGCTCAAACACAGGATTATTTTATTGAAATGGAGTTCTTAGAGGAAATAGTTGGTTTCTTTCCCTTTCTCCATAGCAAGCAATCTTGGCACTTTGCAACAAAGTTTTCCAGAAAACTCATCATCTTAACACAAATATCTTATATTACTACTTAAATAACTAAAGATCTGGATTTAAAACCACAAATTCACAACCTGGAAATACCCCACAAACCCTTTGTGATTTTGCAGTTGCATGACAAAGATATGAAGGTCTGATGGATCTAAGAAGGGATTTGTGGTCTGGAGAACTCAATGAAATTCCTTGGCCTGTCTTATGCAGAATGTCAGACTAGACTCTGGTGATCACTTAAAATAGAATAATTTAAAACAGATTCAGTTCCAGCAGTTTCTAAAGGGTCTGGTAAGACTTAGTGAATTAGCATTTAGAAAGTTAGATCATATTCATGCTTCAAGTATGAATGCTTCACAGTTTGTCTTCAGCAGCCTTTTTTTATGTGTGAATAACCAGGTGTGAGTAATGTTTCTTGACCAGCAAATGCATGTGCATGCAAGACACCTGAGCTGCACCTGCTCCTCCACAGGCTGTAAATTTTGAAGAGGGAAGACTTCTTGGCTGGCAAACTGAAAAGTTTTGGATCCAGTGGCTGTCCCATCATAGGTACCCTTTTCACATTACACTGCAAGTGAATCTGCCTAAAGTACAGACTTATTTCAGAGATAACATTTGGGACCAGTGACAAATGCCTGGCTGATCCAGTTGTATAACTTATGCTCAGCTACACAGACAACCCCTAAGAAATTGTTACAAGCTTGTGTTACAGCACTTCTAAAAAGAGGGAAGGATGCTCCAGAGCCAAACCCCATCAAGCCAATGTCTTTAATATATCATTTTAAAGATAAAGCACTGAAGTAATTTATAAACTGTCTGTCACCAGTGGCTGAACACCACCTTCTCTCCAAGCAAGCTGAATTACACTTCAGAAAGTATGTCCTGGCTGAGCACTGAAGATCATTCAACTTGCTGAAGTTGGGTTTGAAAGTGATATGGGCACAGATGTGGTGTTCAAAGGCCAATCAGCTGTGTCTGACACCATATACCACCAGATGCTTTTAGACAAAATACAGTACATGAGAGAAAATCAATGCATAGAATGACTGATACAATTTCTATCTAAAAAAGAGCAAAATTCCCCGTAATCAACAATGATTTCTATGTTGAACTCTGCAAGAAGCAGAGCCAATAGTGGAGACTACAGTATGACCTGCCACAGGGGAATGTGCTTGAGTCTGTATTATTCAACATGTACAAGAACAACCAAAAATCCATTCTTATAGCAGAAGTTTTATTCCTGCAAGCAACATTTGTATCCCTGCCCAGATTAAGGGCTTCACTTGAGTCCAAGCCAGATTTATGCCCATGCTCCTCAGGTTCTCAGATTACACTACCAAAACCCAATTACACACCAATCTTACTAAACAGCAAGTGAGTCTCTTTTTTTTTTTTTCTGAAATCACAAGTCCAGTAAACTTAAAGTAATTTGGAACAGAGTATAATTTGCTCACTGTTGCAATCCTGTTAATTTTGGGCACATGTAGAAAAGAAAAAATATAAGGTCCATGCCCAGAATAGTATACTGAAGAATCATAGAATCGTTTAGGTTGGAAAAGACCTTTAAGATCATCAAGTCCAACCATTAACCTAGCACTGCCAAGTCCACCACTAAACCATGGCCCTAAGCACCACATCTACACATCTTTTAAATACCTCCAGGGGTAGTGACTCAACTACTTCCCTAGGAAGCCTCTTCCAGTGTTTGACAACAGTTTTGGTGAAGAAATTTTTCCTAATATCCAACCTAAACCTCCCCTGGCACAACTTGAGGCCATTTCTGCTTGTCCTATCGCTTGTTACTTGAGAGAAGAGACTGACACCCACCTCTCCACCACCTCTTTTCAGAAGAAGCTCATACATTCTAAATGGAGGCTAACCCAAGAACATCATGAACAACTACACTTGCACTCTTCAGGGGCTTAGTATAAAAACAAGAAAGGGTTGTTCATGCAGAGCCATTAGACAGTGTTAAGAGAAAGCTGCTGATGGATTACTTAATGCCTCAGACTAGCTGAATTGAACAAACTGCCTGGGCTTTCTGGGATCACCCTACTGAAAACCACAAGCACTGTTGTGAGTAAAGTGGAATCCATCCGACAGATTGAAGGCTGAGGTACTGACTGCTGGGGCGTGCTGCAGCTGTTGGCCAGCTGCTGTAAGATTTCCAACTACAATGGAACCATTTAATAAATCATCAAGGGTTCTGCATCCCATTCAGTTTGTTTAGCAAAAAAAAGGGAAAATGAGCACTGACTTTTTCAAATACCTGCTTGAGAGTTCAAGGGTAGGCTGACCAGTCTGGAGATGTTTGAGTTACGTTCAAAAACTGTTGGTGGCACAAAATATTTATATGAATATAATACATAGACATGCCATGTCTGGGAAACCACAGGTCAAAAAATATCTTAATGTACCATGGATGGTAAATCTTCTGTGGAGCAAGTCATAACATGCAAATGATTTTGGAAAAACACACAGTTACCCTAGAAGGACATGGGAAAAAACAGAAGATCCTTGGTGCTCAGAAGGGTTAGTTTAAAGTCTGTTATTCCTCTATTCCCCTGTGCTATAGCATTTCAGTCAGCTTGTATGCTCCATATTCCAAGTAAGAAGTATGGAAAGATTTTCCAGAGAAGTTCAAAAAGATGAACATCAACAAAAAAGATGGCGTCATGTATTAGATCAGTTCTTTCAATAGCAAGTTCAGCTTTTTTTTTTTTTTTTTTAAAATTCTGGGACATACTCATACCTTAATCAAAGGTACCATAATACAATTCATAAAATGTAATAACGCTTTTGATTTACAGATCACACTGTTTCCCTGTCTCAGGTAGATAATGTTGATTTTTAATTTGATTTGTCTTTTAAAAATGAGCTTGTTTCAGAGTGAGTTCGGATTATTTAGCCCCATTTATGTTTTTATGTCTGTCTCTGCCTCTCATGATTTTGCAAATATATATCATTTCCCTTTCCAAATTCATGATGGCTCTTCTTCTGGCTCTGAGGCAAATTAATAATTTATTTTATGATGTTATATAATAATGTCAATTATCCAAAGATGCTTAGGAGGGAGGACAACAGGCAGCCATTGGAGCAAACTTTATGTGGGCTTACCTGGGTGAAAAAAAAGCCGACACGACACCCCCATGTTATTCAGTCTTATGAATTATTTGCTTATATTTTTGTCAATACAATATTATATCAGTATAAATCCCTACTGGTTTTATATATTTGATCTTAAAATTTGATAACACAAATTCAACTCAGTGGTTACATTTCTTCCATTTGTTTTTGCCTTTCCTATCCTGAAGATTTCCAACAGTATTAGATTTACAGAGGGTACTTTCAATGTGTAGTGTTGTGCAACATGTTTATTACAGCAGTTTGCAAAAGGTCTTATCAAGAGCGACCCACAATATTAGAAGTTGTACAAGACCAGATCAGAGCTTCACAAAGGACAGAGCAACAATAATGGGACAAAGAGTTGATGTTGAGATCAAAGAGGGAAGAAAACTCTGTAGTGAAGGGTATGAAGTGGGAACATCACTTGGTAAAGAACATATCAAATAATAAGTTCCTTAAACAACGGGGAAGAGTTCATCCAAAACTGGAAAGGAAATGAGAAGCCAGGTGAAGTTAAAGAGTCAGAGTCTATCAGCATGGAAACTGAAGAAATCAAAGATGGCAATTTAGCAGCATGTTACAGAAAAAAAGGAAGTTGAAACCACTTGCAAATTTATCAGCTGAAATTTCACTTTGACAGGAAAAAGTCTTTTTCTCCATCATTATGTGGAGGACAAAGGACATTTAACAACACCCTCCACACTGCATATTCCAGCTGATTTTACAGGTCTTGATTAAGCAGATCTTGTACTTGAAAAACCTTTTGGCTTCAGTAGTGGGTTAACCATTGGTAACAGCCAAACTCCCACCCAGACGCTCACCCATTCCCCCCACCTCAGTAGGATGAGGGGAGAGAAAAAGAAAACCAGGAATAAGAATGCTTGTGGACTGAGGTAAAGACAGGGAGATTCCTTACCAATTACCATCACAGACAAAACAGACTTTTCTTGGGAAAAATTACTTTATTGCCAAATAAAATGGATTTGGGTAGTGAGAAACAAACAAACAAAAATGACAAACATTAAAGCAATAACTTTTCTCCTCCATTTCCCAGGTTCAACCTCACTCCTCTACTCCCGTCTCCTTTATCCATGTCATGTGGTGTAGGGGGGAGAATGAGGGCTATGGTCAGTACATAACAGTTTGTCTCTGCCACTCCTTCCTCCTCACACTTTTCCCCTGCTCCAGCATGGACTGTCCATGGGGCCCTTGTCCTTCATGAGATATCCACCGGCTCCACTGTGGAGAACCTCCTTCTTCTGCTCTGACCTTGGTGTTCCCTCTGCTGTTTCTCCCTCTTGGGTTTTGGGTGTTTTTTTCTTTCCTCTGCTGCCTGTCGATCATTTCTGTCATTTCTTAAATATGTTTTCCCACAGGTGACACCAGCTTTGCTACTGGGCTTAGCTGTGTTCTGCCGTGGGTCCGTTGAAGCTGCCTGGCACCAGCTGTGTAGGGCATGGGGCAGCCTTTGGTCTCTTCTCACAGAGGCCACCCCTGTAGTCCCCCACAGCTGATACCCAGCCGCCTACACCCAATATGGCTTTATATTGTGGTGTAATGCTACTGCTTCCATTGGAGGCACAGAAATCTGAAGGACTGAAGTAGTATTTTGTAAGTGAGTTTCTGTTATGTGAGGTGTGTGTGATATTGTCAGTTTGTGTGAAGGGATGACTTGCAATCAAACCACATAGTTCAGAAATACAATAATTTTGATGTTAATGAACCTCCTGGCTGATGAAGGACATTTAACCCTTGTTTACAGTTGAACTACTGTAAAAAGGTGAAACTATTCAGAATTGTAGTAATAGTGAGAAATCATGATCCCTCACATAGATAATAGGTGGGGCATCAGCAGAATTGGAATTAAAGAAATCAAGACTCTTACACTATAAGCTGACAAAAACATTAAAAAATACAGGGCTAGACAAAGCCTGGCTTGACTTTTCCATGCTTTTGCAAGCTACTGGGTCAGAGGTGGAAAGTCAGCACCTGGAAAAAAGAGTACAAGGGAAGGGAAAGGACCTAAATGTCAAAATCCTCCACCTTTGCTCTTACAAATCTTCCTGAGTATCAGTGCTGGTTCTGCAAACGATGGCTGACATGGCCCAGTAACAAATTTCTACTTCCTCGAGACAGGGGGAGTTGGTTGGGGGGAATCCTGACACAGTGATCTTCCTCTCAGTCATACTACCTTCAAATTTTCATCCCAGGGAGGTGCAGGTCACACAGTTTCCACTTCAATCTCTTGGCTTTATTCAGGACTCTAACTACAGGTCTGAAATGGCCATAAGGCTTTGTTCTAAAAGCAAGAACTTGCCTGACTAACATTTAACAGGAGTATTGCTAGCAAAATCATTAATAAAACTCCAAATATATTTTGCAAAAGACAATAGATCCTGTATTCTTTAAAATATAAAAAAATTCCAGGCAAATTCAGAGCAAGGAGGTGAACTGGAGTCAGTAGCAGAATTCAGTGGAATTGTATAATTGTAATTACTATTACCTTGTGATGGGAACACAGGCGGACTGTAGAAGAAAGGAATAATTTTGCACCTCACTTGTGACTAGCCGTTTGTTGGTTTCAAATCCCACAGCACTGGAGTAGGAGAGATCTTGGTGCTTCCTTGAGGAACAGCAAGGTTGAGTTCTTCCTTAGATGGTGAAAAAAGTTGCTGTGGAAGTACCTAATCCTGATCCAGTATAATAACAGAATAACAGTACACTATTTGTTATTTTGAGTAAAAACATATTCCTTACGATGATGCATTAAAAAAAAAAAGGAAGTAAGACTCACACTCCAGTTTTTTATGGGTAACTAATGTATTAATGTGAGTAAACCCAAACCTCTTTTAATATAATTCCTGAATGTGTGCTCAGCTTGGGCCTTTACTTAAAAAGTTCATAATACATGACATGATATGTCATGCAGTCACTTTGTAAATGTCAAGCTCTTGATGGAAAATAAGTCTTTTGTTATTTATTCAACTTACCTTGTACATTCAGCAGCACTCAGGACTAGATTTGTCCTGCCTAGTTGCAGGTTTATCACAGAAATGTCTAAATTAAGAGCACTGTTGCTTTAGGTTTTTTTTCCAAAAGCAGTGGAGAGACTAGAAGACTGTAAACAACAATCGTGCAGCCTGAATAAGAGCTGAGTCACCTTCAGAAGATGTCCTTTTTCTTTCTTTTTCTCTATTTTCTGACTGTAATAAGAGCTAAGGGCTATGTTTCTAACTTAATCCCATGGATAGATGAATGAATATGGGATAGTCTGCATAGTTGTGCTTATTGTTTCATCTATTGTTTCTGCTCTCTGTTGGATAGGGAAGGATGCTCTGCTTGAGCTCATGAGGATGCTTCTTCCCAGAACTTTCTAAGACTTTGGAATTAGGATAAGTACCTCCTTTTCTCATAAGTCTTTGAGGAAGAGATATCACATAAGGGTCTTCCGTTGATTTCACCTGATATCTGAAAATAGATTAAAAGTAATAGCATTCTGTGTGTTAGCAACAGTGAATGTAAATTCGTGGTTAGCTGAGTTCTCTAAGTATCTTAGAAGTCAGGATAGCTGAACACAGGCAGAGACAAACAGCTACTGAACAGTCTGGCAAGCAGACGTGGATAGAAGGCAAAGCATAGCAGGGTGATGTTTGCTAGTGGCACAGCTCTTATGTGTAATACCCTACTCAAAGAGTGAAGCATTCTTGCACAGGAAAACCGTAGTGATTCATATGTGGTTGTGAATGAGCTTCTAATAATGCTCACAAATTCTCTGGAGTTTTTAAAGGAATTCTGGCATTGTTCATTAACAAAAACCAACACATTCCCTGTACTCCCTGCCCAGCACAAACAAAAACTGATTCTGCCATTATTAATAGAACCCATAATGAAATTACTTATTTGGGGTGGGTAGTAGACATAGTTACACAATAAAGAACAGGCAAATATAGATGAGCATTGAGCTAGGAGACTAATTTTAACAAAATAATGAATTGCATTCCTCACAGGGGGAAAAAAATAAAAGAAACCAACAGTGGAAATGTGTTAATTAGAGCTGGCCAAAAAATCAGGGCTTCCCTGCTTTGCATGATTTATACATTTGGCTTCTGCATGATTTATATATTCATTTTTTAGACCAAACCCTTTAAAACCTGAGCAATTCGAAGGAAAATTAATGTAGAAACATCAAATCCTTGTGGTTTTCAAACAAAGAGTTTGGGATCCCAGAACTCTTCAAGGAGATTGACATTCTTGTTAATCACCAGTGAGTATTTTACAGGAATATTAATTTCCCTAGCTGGCAGGTCTCCCAAGCTTCCAGCACCCTTGCCATGTGGACTGTCCCACAGACACTGATCACTACAAGTGAGACTTCTTTGCCCCAAAACATAACTTCAAAACAGGAAACTTGGGAGCTCTGGAAACCTTGGCTGAGATGCTGGGAACCTAGCCATGGTTACAGCCCAGAGTCACAGGGTTTTCAGGCTCTTTCCTGCACAGCAGGAAACCTGACTTGAATATCCGTCCCAGAGCTTCAGACTTTGGGTCTCTGACACTGTTGCTGGATAGATGGGGGGTCTGCCAGAGAAGTGGGGTTGTGGAACCATGCTGGTCACAGGGTTGCAGGACAGGAATCCAGCTTTTTCTGTTTTCAGGAAGAGCCATGCACCAGGTTCCCAGATCAAGGACAGTCTCCACCTTATCAATGGGATTTTATTTTGTAATTTTTGCAGTAACGGTCTTTCTCCCTTTTTCCCTTTCACTGATGTGTTCACAGGAAAAAAAAAAAAATCATAAAATCATAGAATATGGTCTCCTTGGAGGCTTCTCTTCTCCAGGCTGAACAACCCCAACTCTCTCAGCCTTTCCTCATAGGAGAGGTGTTCCAGCCCTCTGATCATTTTTGTGGCCCTCCTCTGGACCCGCTCCAACAGGCCCATGTCTTTCCTGTACTGAGGACCCCAGAGCTGGTCTCAGTACTCCAGGTGGGATCTCAACAGAATGGAGTAGAGGGGCAGAATCACTTCCCTCAACCTGCTGGCCACGCTTCTTTTGATGCAGCCCAGGATACGGTTGGCCTTCTGGGCTGCGAGCGTACATTGTCAGCTCATATCCAATTTTTCATCTACCAATATCCCCAATATCTCTGCAGGGCTGCTCTCAATCCCTCCATCTCCTAGTCTGTGCTGATACTGGTGATTGCTCCAATCCAGGTGCAGGAGCTTGCACTTGGCCCTGTTGAATTTCTTGAGGTTTACATCAGCTCATTTCTCAAACCTGCCAAGATCCCTCTATATGGCACCCCTACCCTCAAGCGTATCACCTATATATACATAATTATGCACATTAAGTAAATCTTTTATGTCACAGATGATTGCAATTTATTTAGTAGACCAATAAAGATTTCCATGAGGACGTTCCTTGTCCATAGTTTCGTTAAAAGGCAGTTATCAGTTTCCGTGGATGGCTATAGAGGTGCTGTATTCTCCTTTAGCATGCTAGTATTTCTTCAGTATGATGTTTTTTTCCATACTATCACTTAAGACCCATAAGACTGTGCTTTGTTTGCCTTGACTTAAACCATTTGCATCACTCAGTTCCAAGTACAATGTTGTTTTCAGGATCTGTGTCTGAACGTGGGGTGACATCCCTTAAGACAGATTTTTAAAAAACACTGATGGTCCCGTATCACTGCTGTGAATTTGGTTCCACAAATTCTGTGGAACTTGTGGTCTGTTTGGTGGTGCTTTCCTTGTCACCATGACAAAACTTTTTCTAACAGCCTGGGCAACAGTGGTGGCTGATCACTGGCTATACTCTCACTGGGCATTTCAGTCATGTGAAATGACTGTGCATTGGCTTGGTGGCTTCCACATATGACAAGGAGGATGTAATACTTTCACATGGACGGTGCTTTTATTGAACTGTATTCTGTTATTTCTGGATGTCCCAGACCTGCAGCATCATCTTGAAAATACTCTTTTGGTGCTGGAAAATCTGAAGCTGTCAATAGAGTGGAATTAGAAAGAGCACACATGTAAATCTACATAATCCTTCAGAGGTTTTAAATGATCTCCAGTATTAACACCCCACATATTGTCAAATCTCTTGGACTAATGACAGGCCAATGGAAAGAGCAGGTTGGCAGTGGAGGTAGTCAGAAGTTTTCCAGCAAAGCAAATGCTGGTTTGTTTATCCTAAAATGCTTTGTTTGAGGCCTAGTTGGAACTAACATATGTCAATAACATAAATTAAGGCATGGCCTCACCTTTCCTTCAGTGACGTTCTGTGTGATTTCCTGCTGATTTCAGATTAATTTATTGTCTAATAATTTGCAGTGATGTCCGAGCTTCCTCTAAAATGAAAATTACTTATACGTAGACAAACGTTAACTTGCCAAAACCCCTCACAGTTTCATTCACTTATCCTGCAGAAACAAAAGAGATTTATTGCTCTCTTTCTCTGCATAATGCTTGGGGCAGGAATTCTATTATACTACTATTGACAAAAAAGTTGAAAATTATGTTAGATTTTACTTGCTTGTCTATTATGTACCAAGGAATGTTTATGTGCCTAACTGCATCAGAACTTTTCAAAATGATATAAGAGATATTTAAAAAGAAGGGGATTATTGTATCATCAGTAAATAATTAGGCAGTATGAACTGGTTCTGGCCAATTAGGCTGGAAGTGTTTTCATTTTCTAAGCCAATAGAACCTATCTATAGTATTCCATAATAAAACAAATTAATTAATTTAATTAACAAAACATAAATTCTAAAATGATGCATGATTTTGAGTGGGTAAGTACCCATGTCAAATGGTGTCTTATAACAATAAAATTTCATTCAACTGGTTGGCCAGATTATTCATATGGCTTCATGCTTTCCTACTTGCTAGCAAGCAACAGGCATGCTTGGTTACTTTGAAGCTTCTGCTATATGGAGAGATTGCCATTCAATTATAGATAAACTCTGGTGTCATGCCTACTTTTCTGTAGCATTTTTAAGCTTTTCATGTAAGACGAAAGCAAGTGCTTTATATTTGTCTGTCTTTGAAGACAAAATGCCAGAAAGGTGACAATGCTCCTGCTGTTAAAATCTAATGCAACGTCATAGACTCTTCTTTACATGTACTTCATCCCAGGGGCTTACAAGCATGAACATGAATGAATTTGCTCAACCCTTGACTCATGGAGTAAATCTATCCAGAGACATCAGACCACTAAAATGAATCTGCAGGAGCAAAAGGTCTACCAGGTCACCGCAGAAGTTCAAAGCACGCTGGTGCCAGTCCCAGTACACTTACACCAAACCCAGAAATTACACAGATATAATAATTTTATTATTTTCACTTGCAAATTCCCAGTGATTTAAATTCATTATCAAACAGACACTCTTCTAAAGCTTTTTCTTGTGAGTTTGTCCCGGGTGCCTGATTGCAGTCATCAAACATACCATACCAAGTATTTATATAAATATATCATAAAATAATCAAATATGATGAGCTATTCCCTTTGTTCTTTTATGTTGATACACTTTTCACAAAATATTTAATATGCTTCTGAAAATGATGATGCCAGTGATAAAGCTAGTTTGCAGTTTCATAGATAATTTATGGAAGTTATAAAAAATGAACCAAATTGTCATA
>VYZW01040212.1:16246-32474 GCA_013401315.1 Balaeniceps rex | reverse complement strand
AGACAGCATGGATGACTTCTCTAGTTTCTTGACATCTCCCACTGTACCTTTTGCTGTTGTCCTTTTTTTTTTTTCTTACGCATTTCCAGGTGGCTGTTGTTGTTATTATTCTAGTTAACTTCACTCCTTTTCCACTTTTTTTCCTTCAGAGAAGAAATAAGATGTGGGACATAAGTAACACAGCTGAAACTGATGGTGAGCTGAGTGTCATGGGAGAAAAATGATCCTGCATGTACGAGCTATTTCAGTAGCAAAACACATTAATTGTCAAAATGGAGAACAGGAAGTGTGACTCAAAGTTGTAGAAAATGCGTGAATCTAAATGACTGTGTATGTATATCAAACTGATTAAACCGTATAGCTCCCATGGCAAGTGACAGAAATCCTTGCATGAAGAGAAAGCTTGGTTCTTCCGACCATCTATGAAATAATATCCACTTGTCTTGGCTGATGACATTTTGTAGCAGTTCATCCATGCTGTCTCTGTGTATGTATGTATATACACAAATATGCAATATGTATGTGTGTGTATATGTATATACTTACCCATATACATATATGTATATACATATATTCAAAAATGCCCCTCAAGAGGGAGACAGTGGTCTAGATCCACCTATTCTTCTGGATTGGGTTCCAGAAAGTGTTTTCTCCTCACCTTCTAATCTGCTACATATAAAGCCATCCTCTCTCATATGTGAAACCACTTGAATAAATCACAAAAGTCCTGGACAACGTTAATGCAGTATTTTGATAACTAATGATATCACTGATAAGAGAGGCAAAGGGGTGATGCTAGGACTCTTCTTCATGCAGCAATCTCCCTTTCTCCTCTCCCCATTGTGCTGAATTCAGCTGACCTGCTGAGAGGGAAGGTGTACTTCAAATTATTTTTCCTAAAAGTTTTTCTAGTGTGCCCTTCTCTATTTGTTCCACATTTATGTGAGCAGTATAAATAAAAATAATTCATGGTGTTAGAAATAAAGCGTGGCTTACTGAAACTAATCAGAAGATAGGACTAGGGATAGAAAGAATTAAATGAGATGATATCTTTATCATATCTTCTTAATAAGTAATCTGCAAATTTAAATAGCTATTCATTTGCTATTATGTACCATGCAAAATGGCAGCAGATCTACAGTGCATGGGTTGCTAGTTGTAAGTTCACTAAAGCAGAGGGAGAAAATCCAGATAGTCTGTTTAACCTGTCTGAGGTCGTTTGCCTTGAAAAATAAAAGCTGAAACATGTTCCTACTTTAAAAATAAAAAAGAGAATTCAGAAAAATGTCCCACTAAAATAACTAACAGTTGGTTGACCCACTAGATTGAAAAAAACCCCACATCTTCAAAAATGGAAATGCATAAAAATTGTACTATACAGAATCCAAATCAAAAATAATTGAAGGAAAATTACAAGCATTAGAAAAATAATTCAATAGGATAGTCAAAGCATTTGACCTATCCAAAGCAGCTATCCAAATGGATATGACATTATTTAGAAGTATCAATATGTAAATGTCAGGATGCAATAAAATACATACTTTCACCAAAAAGGAGTTCATAGTGAGGACAAGAATGCCACTTCTGTGTAGTATTTCTGTTGAAGAAAGTGACAGAAACCCATCGATGCACATTTGCAACAGTAGTGGATTGCACCATGCAAAGGAAAAGAAACGCCCGTGCCTAAGGAAGATAATTACATTAGACATTATGTTTGAGTACATCACATAGGCAAACAGTGAAGCAGTGGGAGTAATACAGTTGGAGAACACCTACAAGGAGAGAGTTTTAGCAACAATGATACTGTTTGGTTACAAAACAGAATAAGGAGAAGGAAAATGATGAAGCAAGCTTAAATGCTTTGGTACTACTGTTCTGGTAACTAATATCTTCCTGGATGCAGTTTCTCGAAGAAATAATACTAACATTTACAGCTGACACTGAGACTGAATGAGTGACATTCTAGAGAAAACCTATAGGAAAAGTCTACCTCTTTGCACAGCAGAAATATTGTCTGCATCCATGAGACTGGAAGGATGTGGACAGCATCTGTTATACACAGTGGGTGAATGAAATGTTAAATCCAAAGAGAGTAAAAAACAGCAAATGGTAAATTCTGTTAGCAAACCAATATTGAGACTTGATACTAGAATCCATAGAAAGGCATTGTGCCTTGGAGAAAAATCAGAAATGATTTTTTGAAATGAGTCATGTAGTATCTATGAGATTGTTGCAGATTCAAGACTGCTATGCATAGGCAAACCTGTATATGACTGTGTCTTCCAAAGTCTGGAGAGAAGGAGGACACACTATAAAGTTCACAATCTTCCAACGGAGGAAGGAACCAAGGGAGGAGCAAATCCAGTAAAAAATAAGAAAGTCCAAACATGCACCAATCCTTGGAAAAGCAAAACAAAATAAAACAAAACCCAGCAACCTGTCCACCTTGGATCCCACAGAGAAAATTTATTTATTGTTTATGATGAGTCTGGGAAAAAAAAGGCCAGCAATTCAGCTATTTTCAGCATTCCTTTCTAAAGATGGTGCTTTAGCACAAAAAAGATACATGAAATACAAATTTAAAAATGCCGAAAACTCATACAACTGATATTTGAATACACACAGCATCAAAGAAATACATGACAAAAACTCAAAAGAAATGGTGAGTTGTGGACAGGAGTCTCAGAGATGTAAGTGCCGGCATAGTTACATTACAGAAATTTTGCCATAGGATGTTATGGGTGCCAAATGTTTAGATGGGTTCATATACCTGGAAAAAAAAATCCATCGAGGACTATTAAGCCCAAAGCTACCACCCATAGCTCAATAAGTCCTAGTGCTGGGGCGTGGGAAGTATCACAGTCTTCTTGCCCTGTTCTTATATTGCTCTCTATGTGTCTGCTGTTGCGCACTGTTGGAAATGGGAAATTGACCATTGGTCTGACCCAGTTTGGCCAATTTTGTGTGTACAGGTGCCAATGCAGAAATAATTATTGTTTTTTTTTTTACAAAAAAGGTTTCTCACTGTCATTGAAAGTCAGAAATTCCATCAAATTTAATCTACATACATGGTAGAATAGCAAGAGATGTAGCACATTACAAAATCTTAGAGAGCATTCTGGACAAGGCTCCAACTTCTGCACCACCATGACTTCTGATCTTAAAGCCACAGAGAGATGCAAGTTGAAGATGAACAGAAGCTATAAAAGAAAATCCTGGAGCAGGCCTTTTTTTCAAGTAGTTTCACAGAAAGAAAGTATGTACATCAAAATGGCTTGGAGAAATTATGGTACATGTTACTACAAACAAGGTTTTTGAGCAACTTTCTTAGGAATAATAACCTAAAAATAATGCAAGGAAGCTTTCAAAAGTCATGCTAAGGTGGTTGTGCCTATTACAGGCATAACATCTTTGCCTTTATTTTGGACACAGACCTTTTTAAATAAAAAAGCAAAGTTGACAGATTAGTGCTGAAGACACAAAAAAAGTACTTCCAGAGAAAATCATGGCAACTCACAGTCTGTTTTGCTCACTGTCCAAAGTATATCTGTGGTCCAAAGCATAACAGAAGATAATGTATAAATATTCAAGGAGAAGGTAGCCAAGAAAAATGAGGACAATCAAAATATTTACTTCAACTTTGTAAAGCATCTAATCATACCTGTGGAAACCAATGCTTCATTTGAGCATAGACTGAGGAGCAGAAAGGTTATATCAGTACTACCTGCATAATAGTCTCTTCCCATGTGCAGTTGCTAAGCACAGCCACTGTTCTGGATAAATGGAAGAAGACAAAAGTCATTCTAAGGCAGTACCTGCACATTATTGAAATTGTTCATGGAAATTTCTGGTATATTAAAGTGAAGTTCCAATAATTAGTGTCATGGTAGCTGAACACACAACTGAATGGGTTATATGAAACATGGACAGCAAGTGCACACCTTCTTGGCTAAGGCCACAGATCCCCAAGGGACCACAGTCTGCAAGCAAGACCACCTCCAGTGGGCGACAACAGGATGTGAGAAAACAGGCTGTTACCCTACAAATCTCTGAATGTGCAGTTTTGCTGGAGATAAAATACATTCCAGCCAGGAGGCAGTATAGATATTGGAAGAAGCTACTGTGTACCTGTAAGCATAAGGGAAGACTTGCTTTAGATATGGGCAAAAATTCAGAACCAAAGAGCAGCAGTGCCACAGCAGCTAAGATTGTTATTCAGGCAGGTTGGAAAAGGTGTCTCAAAGCTCCTCTTCACCACAGAGAACAGCCCTGGCAATGCAGATAAATGGAAGTAGTTCCTTGAAAAGAGGCACCTTGAAAGCGTGTTTTGTCCTTTCTCTTTTTTTCTCTTTTTTCTTTTTTTTCTTTTTCTTTTTGTGCATAAGTGACCCACAAATTGTGAATAAATAGGGTGGAGAGATGGTAAATTCTCGCTAGTTTACCCAGTGCTTTGTGGACCTGGGAGTAATCTAAAGAGAGGCAATAATAGCACAGACCTATGTGCTGCAAAGATGTAGCTGACACATATGTATTTGATATTGCCTTCATCCTCACCAGAAGGACCCAGTGTCTGGAAAAGATGATCCAGCAGAGGCAGAGCAGTTGGCTCAGGCTAAACTGAGTAAGAAGTCTGTTTAACGAAAACACAAGAATGTTTCAAGTTACTTGGGAACCATTAGCTGCTAGAGAATCAGACCACACAACAGCATCAAACATTCCAGGTAATAGGAATAGGGGACAAGGTTACCCCACAATGAGGTTTTTCATTGTCCTTTGAGGAAATTCTAACATCTGTCCTCTGCTCAAGAACTACCATCTCTTGAATACTCCAAGCCTTTTTTTTACAGGATTAAATGAAAATCTCAAGAAAGGTGGAAACAGTATGGTCTGCAACAGTGCATCTCAGAGCAGCAAAACATATGTGCAAACACATCTCCCCTTTTGTGTCAGAATTTGGGGGTCAGACTCTATAACACTTTTCTCAAGGGCTCTCTGTTAATTGCTCCATCATCCAAAGGTGTGGCAGCTTGGGAACTTCTCGTTCCCTTCCCTCCCCACTTCAGCCTGCTTAGGAAGAAACCAGGAAAGTAGAATCTTGGCCTGGTTCTTGGTAGTCCAAAACTGAGGCTCTTTATGTAGAGCACAGTGCAATTCTGCGTCAAAAATGTAATACTAGGTATTACATAAGTTAAAATTTTAAAGTTTTACCTTTGAATATGAAGAGATGTAAATCCAGAACTGCAGAGGACATGTTTTAGAGAGGCAAGAATTTTATAAAGGTGAAGTAAACAATTGAGGTACAAAAGTTTCATCAGAGAGAGGAAACAAAATGCAAAGGATTTTGTTTTAGATATGGGCATATTGTATTCTCAGATGAACTGTTCATATTTCACATTGCTGAATAGTGTGTGATTCCTGAAGAGTTAATAACAGATAATGGATTGGAAGTAATTTATTTCAGAAAGTCTTCTAGATATATCAATTCAAGCTGCCATATCAAATTCATACTATTTACAGTTTATCAATCTATCTTTAAAAGTCTGTGAAGATAACAAAGCTCTTCATATTTAAAAACCCACATAAGATTCAAAAGATTGTTAGTGCTTAGTAGGGTTACAAGTGAAGTTAATTGAGAAATTAAAACACTGGCAGCCAGGAAAAAAAAGGAAAGAAAAAAAAAAAAAGAAGGAAAGACATTTCAGCCATTCTTTTGGCTGCTTTTAGCTAGAATATCATGGTGCTTCTTAGAGTGCTCCATTAGTTTCGTTATTGGGAGTGAACATTATGGAAGGAAGAATAAAATCTTCAGTGACAAATACCTAACAAGCTTCTGGAGCCAAAGAGCTGTGCCTGCCAGGGAACTAGAACAAAAGAGGGGAGGGGAAAAAAAAAAAAAAAATAGAAGGAGAAATTACAATCAGGGAGCAGGATTACCCACATTGTAAAGGGAAGAGAACGTGAGACTGGAAACCGGAAGTGAGTGGCAGCCTGCCAAGGCAACAGTTACGCCATCTGCAGCAGGGTCAGAAGTCAGAGCCACCCTTGAAAGTAAGCCCCGTGGAAGATATCTAAACAGAACCAAGGAGGGCACACTCTCTGCTTCGCGAGGATATCCAATATGCTGCTGACAGTCTTCCTGCCAGGGCTGCGCGCAGGCACAGCGTTCAGCGGGAATGCTGCTCTGCAGTGGAGGAGCTGCCCCCGCTCCCTCTCACAGGGCACTGACCAGGGCCTTGAGGGTGCTGCCGACAGGCCCCCGGGACGGGCTGGGCGCAGCTGTGGTCCCGGAGCACCCTCTGCCCTCTGTTCTGGCATAAACCCGCTTCAATGCCGGTCTGCAAATGGGACAAAATGACACCAGCATATGAAGGGGCCTGCTGGCAAGCACAGGGTAGCAGCAGAGACAACCTGGATACAAAAGGCGTTGCCTGGAGGGCAAGGGAGGGCTGGGGAATCAGGGAACACCCTGCTTCGGTGGCAGCAGTGGGGCAGGTTTGCCACACATGGGTCTCGGGCTTCTCTGTTTGTGGATGTGGCAGAGGTAGATTTGGGGATTCTGATTCTGAATTATTGCCAGCTTTTACCTGAACTGTGTTTTCTTTCTCCCCACCCCAAAATAAAATATTGGAAAAAGGTGTAACATCCAGCAAACAGCGGACTCTGGTACGTGATCTATGTCAAATGACAGGGACAGCAAATGGAATCTAGTCTCAACAGCACTTCAGTTTATCATGCCTGGAAGCCAGCCCTTTGGAAATATTTTACCTTCTTTTCTACTTTCCTTTTTTCTTTTTTTCTTTTTGCTTTTTCCTTCTCCTCCCCAAGCCCCCACCTTTTCCTCTGTTTTTTTTCTTTAAGTGCGTAAATATTCCATCTTGTTCCAACACGGTGTTACAGGAGGTACAGGAGGAGGGGTCTTGAAACTCTTCTGTTCTAATAATTTTCTTCCAGAGAGAAAGAACAGGGCAAAAGGCTAGCAAGAAATTTATTGTCTAGCATGCAGTGTGTAATTACCATAACTTACAAAAAAAAAAAAATCCACATGTTGGTGTGTTTGATTTAATGCCATCAGAAGTGTAAGGTTACATGAAATAAATGGCTAATTGGGTTAATTTAATAGCAGGTTAAATCTTTCTTTTATTTTGTGTTAAAGGAACATTAAAATGGTGCAGTTTTCAAGTGGTCTTGGAAAAGTAAAGTAGAGTTTCTTGATAAAAAAATATATAGTGTTCCTACTGCTAGGTTTATGGTGGGAGTTACTGGCATTCTTCCAGTTCACCGCATGAAAATCTAAGCTGGCTGTATAAGTACAGAATTTAGTGTTGGGTCTTAAGGTTTTGGTTGGCTTGTTGCCAAAGATGTTATGTATTTAGCTGGGAAAATTGCCTAGAAGTTAATTGAGAGGAAAACACTAATATACATCCTCCACCACCTTAAAAAATGCTATGGATATGCATATGTTGCTGATCCTTGATAAGAAATGAGTGTTTGCAGTAAAGAATTAGTTTAAAATTGGCCTGAAAATTGGCTAGATTGAGTTTTTCAAACCTCTCCATTCACTGTATTCACAAGTAATATTATTGTTTCCCCCCTCTTTTAATCTTCCTGCTTGCACTGTCCTTAGACAGGCCAGCAGTAGGCCACAACACGACCACAGTCTTCTTTGGAGTGGGCAGAGCTGGGGCGCAACAGCTTTGTGTCACCTCCGAGTACCAGGTGAGAGTAATTCTCCCTCTCCCCCCAAAAAATTCCGCTGCTTGTGACAGCCCCAAAGCTCATAGTGTGGCTGCTTGTCTTACTACCACCACCATCCACTAAATCGCGGAAGCTCTGATTACAGAGTGGGCATTGACACTTAAACCGCTTGAGAGCAGCAGATGATTTTTTCCTGCTATGCAACTAGCCACACTGCACGCTATCACCTAGCAGAGCATCTCAGGAGCACCACGTGCCTGGAAAAGCCCTATTGCGCTGGACGGTGAGACCTCAGCAATTTGGCTATCTTTCATATTGCCAGAAAAATTAGGGTTTTTTCACCTCAGTAAGTCTTTAAACTGTACTGAGCCAGTCTGCAGCAGCAGACCTTAAGTAGTTAATGATCACATCTGTAAGTAGGCTCCAGATCAGACAATAGGCTACCTTTTCAAGTAAGGAGGCTGGGAAGCAAGAGGCACAGGAAAACAAAATTAGGAGCTATGCTGAAAGCAAATGAGGAAAAGGCTTTCTTCCAGTTGTGACCAGCTGTCTTCTTTTGTACACCCATGGATGCTCCTGATGCACTGGGCTAGAAGAGACATGAGCAAAGTAGAAACAATGACATTTCGCTACTGTATGAATTCCCTCTCCCTTCACTTAATCCTGTTCTTACTGGGGCCTTGTGCTGAAAGCTGATAATTTTGATAGCCCCTGAATAAAGCCAGTAGCTTGAATTCCTGCCACCAGCCCCTTTATAATGAATAGGGCTAATGAATGCTAGTAAGTGGTAGGAATCTGTGACCAGCTGCATCAAGGCAGGTAATACAGCTCAGATTTAATTGGGAGCAGGTATTGGAAGGCTGTATTACTTTAATTGGTGAGGGGGTTTTCTAAATGGAAAGGACAAAGTATAATGGACAAATTGTGCTGTACAATAGCACTTAAGCTGGGATTGTATGCATTCGTTAATCTGTTGAGGAATGAGGCAATTCTAAACAATTTTCTCAGTGAAACCAACTCCAGAAAGCTTGTCCCTTTTGTTCTCCCTTGGGAAAATGCAAGATTGAAACAGAAAATACCTTTACCAAGGCAATCATTTGCCACGTGTGGAAAGCGGATACAGCTGTAAACTATGAAAGAGGGATCTTTGTAGTACAATAAAGGATGGAAAAAGAGATAAAGCTGGGGATAAGAGTGGGCCTGTCACTGCATCCAAAGGAGGAATAAAGTGATGACATTTACAGTGACAGATGAGACTGTAAAGAGAACTCAGGACAATTTAGAGAGGGAAATTTGATATTTAAAAGAAAGGGCTCTGATAATTAAAAGTAGCATTACATTAAACTGTTACGCATGTCATTAGTGACAGAAGGGAACTGGTGCCTTTTGAAAAGTTAATGATTCGCACAGACCTGCTCTTGAAACTTTGTATGTAGTAAAGTTCACTTGAACACAGCATACTGTATGCAACACAGCATAAATTTTCTCTGCGTTTCATAGTGGGAAATAAGAAAGTTATATGATAATATGGAAGGTGTACTGTAAATACCATATGCCAATGTGTGTACAGTGTGGGTGTGCATGTGTAGAATCGTTGTATGCTGGAGGTCCAAGGTAGAGTTGAAAACCCAGCATATATAAATATTGTCAAAAATGCTCATTCTGCGGAATCCTTGGAAAAGGCAGGGTGTCTTTTTCTCAAGGCACAGGTTCACACGTTTTATTTTTGCCTTGTTTGTGTTTAGCTAGATCTGTTCAACCTAGTGTGCCTATGGCAACAGAAGACAGCTTAAAGAGTAACCTCTAAAGGTAGAGTGTATTTAAAGTGAAACAACACAGCACATACAGCCAATTTATGTGACTGCTGCAGCTGTAATGGGTTAAGAGAGCATTTGTAACTGAGTTGTTCTAGCAGGGCTTTTGCTCCGGTATACTTCGTTACAGGTGGGAAAACGAGAAGGATTTTATGTCCTTCAGAGTTCATGTAGGCCGGGCAGTGGGAGGAGAAAAACAAAACGAAGCTGAAAGTGAGTGTTGAATGGGCTTTCCCAGGATCCCCAGGTGGGTTTCATGTATTGCCTAATGCTGAAAATGAGACAGATTCAGCTTTCTATACTGGTTGTAAAGGCTGAATTATCTTGCACTTACTATTGTTTGCGACTAAAAGTCAATACACAAAGCTGCAGCTTATTTCAGAAATTCTTTGTCAGTAAGAACCATTTTGTGTTCTTCAACATTTTTTCATTCTTACAGATAAGGATAGAATTTGGTCTTAAGCTCACAAAATGTTTATATATATGCATAAGGTAAATTCTAAATTAAAACTGACATGCAAGAGTAACATTATTAAATTCTAAAAAGGAGCATGAAATTAATACTTATCCATTTGTGTGAAGGATCAAAAATGTTTTTGCAGAAATCGCGGTTAGCACTGTGTGAACTGTAGCAAAGTTTGCCTGAAAGTAGGTGAGATAGATACACAATAAAATAATCTCTGACAGGAAAACAAAATGACACACAGGACTACCTACGTGATGAGCTATCATTTCCTTAGCTCTCTAAATAAGATGTTTGAACAGTGACAAACACAGAAGAATGCAGCTGGAAAATAACTTAGATTTAAAAATAAAACATTATTTATGGGATCTGAGCAGACTCCTCTGAAATCCTAAAAAGATGTGCTGATCAATTGCTGAAAGTGTCCTAAGATCAATTTTATGCAATAATCATGTTTATTTGATATGGAGAAAATAAGGCAGCTTAATGTCACCTTGTCTCCTGTCATATAATGTGTGTTATCCCTATCCCTAATCATATGACATTAAAAAGCATTCAGGGAATCTTACCTCGCAGAGGAAAAAGGAGCTTCTTTCAAAAACACCTGTGTTACTGATCTTTACAAATAAACAACAGCCAGAAAGTGCAGTGACTTTAGTAGGCTGCTTGAATGTTTTTAAGGAAGTTGGGATCACAAACTCTAGGTAACTACTGGTTATCCACTCTCTCAGAGGCTCAGATAAATATCTAACACAAAGGAAAAAAAAAACTTTTTCTTCTTTAGCCTGAAAAGAAATAGCCAAATTTCATTAATGTTTGGATAGCTTTCTTTCTCCGTCTGTGCGTGTGTGTGTATATATATATATACGTGCTTGAAAGAAAAAAAAATATTTTGAGATGTGATGAGCTTTGAAGTTAGTTCTGAAAATAGTAGCCCTGTCGCAAAGCTTTATTATCTATATCTGCTTGCTACTGCCATTAACTTATTATTCGGACTAGATCCTTGCATTCCCTGCATGACCCAAAGGAACCTTAAGGAAAACAAAACGCAACAGTTAATTTACAAATTGAGAAAGGTCAGAGATCACTATGCCTTGGCACTGAAGTCCTTTAGAAGATGAGCATGTGTCGTGTCCTATATTTCCTAGTTAATGTGCATGAATCATGACTTTGAAAAGCCAGTTTTGTGGTCTTTGGAGTTAGAGTTCTCCCTGGCACCCAGCTTTCACAGCAAAGCTGGAGTGCAGAGCTGCATGGCCTCTCTGACGTGCAACAAAGCTGCCGCATCGTTTTAGAGTCGTCAAGCAACTGCTTGTGGTAGTAATAGCTGGTTATTACTCATCAGTGTTAGGTGAGGTTGTAAGAGAGGAACCAGCACTGAGTGGTTGCCTGTCCTCTTACACGATCCCAAAACAGGTGTTGCCACACTGCTCTGTGGCCCATGAACATCAACAGAGCTCTTCTGTTTCTGGAACACCCCTGGTTTTCTGGGCAAATTGGCATACAGGGTTGCTTACTTATGCTTGCTTCTCAAATAAAAAAATCTGTTAATTCATAAATTAAGTATATTAAATATAAAGTATATTAAATATCTTCCTGAAATGCTATTATTTGTGAAAACTATTACACTGCCTGAGGGATTTGATGTAGGTGAGACTGAGAGGAAACACTGCCAGTGGTAACTGCCACTGTTTTTGGAAAATGGATGTTTTTGATCTCCTTCTATTGACAGCTACTCCTTAAAGGTCAGACTATTGTCTGCCCCTTCCACTAGTCAGCATGATTAAGTGACTGAGCAAGTAACTTCCAAGTGCTTGTTTAGCTGCAACTTCTGCAGCTGGGGCAGCAGCCTCCATGCAATTCGTATTATGTCTGGGTTGCACAGGGAAAAGGCCATGGGGAGAAAGGCAACCTGTGTCCTCACCAGGATGCCAGCACCTCTGCTGAATGAGCCCAGCACAGCGAGAGAAGTGGAGTGCCCAAGCTGAACCCTTGTGTGACTCCCAGAGCCAGGGTCCTCTCAGTGGTCTCCCCAAGGAAACACTGCACTACACTATCCCCAGGGTAGGTGTGTTTGCTAATAAACTGGTTCAACTCAAGAGACTCTCTTTCATGTAAAGAAATGAAAGAAAGCGAACAGCGCTGGTGCCAGCAGGATCGCCAACGGAGCACTGTAGCGCAGTGCACAGTGGGGTTTCCCGAACTGCCAGGAGCCTGCAGCTCACGTGACAGCAGCTGGCGAGACCAGGATGGGGCCAGGAGCCACAGCGGACAACCCCCCCCCCAACATATAAAAGCAGCCGTTAGGGAATGCGACTGGCTGGGAGCACTGCCAGCAGGGTGGGCAACAAGGGCGTGGCACGGCAACAAGGGCGTGGCACAGCAGTTTGCATGGCAGTTGGCACGGCAGTAGGCATGGAAGGGCGTGCAGGAAGGGCACTGAAGCTCTGCCAGCTTGATGAGGGAGCAATGGTATCCACCTGGCAGAAAGCCATGGACTCTCTAAGCTCTGAGCCCACCACAACTGACACAGCTTCCCAGACAGGGCTCCAGCAGGAACATACTGCCACCCGGGTGCCAGGCTGCAGGATGTGCCCTGCTCTTACACCAGTACAGGAGGGCAACAGTGAGCACACCTGTGGGAGGTGCACCCAGGGAGAGGGACTCCTCCACTTAGTGACAGAGCTCCAGGAGGAGGTGAGTAGGTTGAGGAGTATCAGGGAGAGCGAGAGAGAGGTAGACTACTGGAACCACACCCTACCTTCCCCGAGACAGGCCCAGCAGGCAGACAGGACGCATGATATGGAGGATTCCCTATCCTCTCTCTGCCTGGCTGAACACAGTGACTTAAGGGATAGGGGGCAATGGTGACAAGTTCCTGCCCGGCGCAGCAGGCGCGTCTCCTCTCTGACTCCCCACCTTCCCAGGTGCCCTTACATAATAGGTACAAGGCTCTGCAAGTGGAACCGAACAATGACGAGGACGATGGTTCACCCAGCTTGGAGGTGTCACCGAGGTTAAGTTGGCCTACGCCCGGCATCAAAACTGCTTCCATAAAGAAAAAAAGACAGATCATTGTCTCGTAGGAGATTCTCTTCTGAGGGGAACAGAAGGCCCAATATGCAGACCAGACCCACTTCTTAGGGAAGTCTGCTGCCTTCCTGGAGCCCGGGTTAAAGATGTGAAGAGGAAGCTTCCTACCCTGGTACGGCCCTCAGATTACTATCTGTTATTGATTTTTCAGGTAGGCAGTGATGAAGCTGCAACAAGAAGTCTGACGGCAATCAAGAGAGACTTCAGGGCCTTGGGATGACCGGTTAAGGGATCAGGAGCACAAGTAATGTTCTCCTCTATCCTTTCAGTTGCAGGGAATGATGAGGGAAGAAACAGGAAGAGCCAGCAGATCAGTACCTGGCTCTGAGACTGGTGTCACCAGCAGAATTTGGGGTTTTTTGATCATGGGTCAGTCTACACGACACCAGGCCTGCCGGCGACAGACAGGGTACACCTGTCTTAAAGGGGGAAAAGGATCTTTGCACAGGAGTTAGCAGAGCTCATTGAAAGAACTTTAAACTAGATGTGAAGGGGGAAAGGGATAAAACCAGGCTCGCTAGAGATAAGCCTGCGGGTGGCATGCCAATGTTTGAGGGATGGTGTGCTAGAGAGGTCCTTTGGTTTGCTGTCTCAGTGGAGGTAGGGGATGGAGATCCATGCAGTGGCAAAGACGCAAGGGCTATTGGTGTGTTAGAAACCACGGAAGTGCTTGAGAATGATCACTTAGGAGTTAGGGCTTCCATGCCCAAAAAGGTGGCAGGACCAACAGCCCAGCTGAAGTGCATCTACACCAGTGTATGCAGCATGGGCAACAAACAGGTGGAGCTGGAAGCCATTGTGCAGCAGGAAAACTGTGGTATAGTTACTATCATGGAAACATGGTGCAATGACTTGTACAACCAGAGTGCTGCAGTGAATGGCTATAAACTCTTCAGAAGGGATAGGCAAGGAAGGAGAGGGGGTGGGGTAGCCCTGTACGTTAGGGAATGTTTTAATTGTCTAGAGCTCAATGATGGTGATGACAGGGTTGAGTGTTTATGGGTAAGAATCAGGGGGAAGTCCAACAAGGCAGATATCATGGTGGGAGTC
Organism: Balaeniceps rex; assembly: GCA_013401315.1. NCBI lineage: Eukaryota > Metazoa > Chordata > Aves > Pelecaniformes > Balaenicipitidae > Balaeniceps > Balaeniceps rex. The sequence goes on along the minus strand of VYZW01040212.1, from coordinate 18,359 downwards.
TGTTGTAGACCACCCAACCAGGATGAAAAGACAGGCAAAATATTCTATAAGCAACTGGGAGAAGTCTCATAATCGCTAGCCCTTGTTCTCATGGGGGACTTCAGCTTACCAGATGTCTGCTGGAAATACAATACAGCAGAGAAGAAACAGTCCAGGAGGTTCCTGGAGTGTGTGGAAGATAAATTCCTGACACAGCTGGTGAGTGAGTGTCACGATCCAAACGGGACTGTCCAGGGAGGATTGTGGTGGTTCTGTGATTCCCTTGGGTTAAATTAAGGTGAAACAACACCAAATGATGGATTAAACACTTCATTAATGGCAAAAAACCAACCTGAACTTGGAAAGCGTAATGATAGGCAACCTGAACCAGAGAAGCGCAATGACAAGCAACATGGGTTTTAATTGGAATGCTTATAAGAAGAAGGAAGAAAGAGGAAAAGGGGGGGAGGGGGGAGAGAGAGAGAGAGAGAGATCACCACCCATGGATCCCACTACGTCGATGGTAAATGTGGCAATCCTCCAGTGGTGGGCATGCACTTGGCAGTCCTCTAGTGGTGGGCACGCTGCTCTCAGAGCGCAGGGCCTCCGGCTGCACCAGCAGCACCAGCCCTGGGTGAGAGAGGCAGGTCCAGAGCAGCAGCTGTGTGGAGTCCTCTGATGGTGGGGGCACCCATGTGGCTCCTTGGACTTGTGTCTTTTATAGGCTAGCCCCCACCTTTATTCTCATTCCAGAATGTTCTTCATCTTCTGCACAGGCACCAATTTGGGGGGGTGGTCGTGAGGGGCCTTTCAGGTGGTCGTGAGCCCCCTCCCCAAATGAACTATGTATGACCTCCAGTCATGCACCACAAGTTGCTAGGCACATCAGAAGGAGGAATTGCACATCCTCCAACACGCCTCCCAGTGCTGCCAATCGGCTTCTCAGCTGTGGTGCTATGCAGACCCCAATTTGTCCCTGTGCAGACCTTAACTTGTCCCGCCACAATGTTTGAGACATTAACTCTTTCAGTATCTCAGAGGGAGCCAGCTAGGGAAGGTGCCCTGCTGGACCTGTTGTTTGTGAACAGGACTTGCAGGTGATGTGATGGTTGGAGGCTGTCTTGGGCACAGTGATCATGAAATGATAAGAGTTTTCGATTCTTGAAGAAGTAAGGAGGGGGATCAGCAGGACTGCCACCTTGGAATTCCGGAGGGCAGACTTTGACCTGCTTAGGAGATCGGTTGACAGAGTCCCTTGGGAGACAGTCCTGAAGGACAAAGGAGTCCAGGAAGGCTGGACATTCTACAAGAGGGAGATCTTAAAGGCACAGGAGCAGGCCATCCTCATGTGCCAAAAGATGAGCCAGCAGGGAAGAAGCCCGTCCTGGCTGAACAGAGAGCTTTGGCTGGAACTCAGAAAAAAAAAAAGAGAGTTTATGACCTTTGGAAGAAGGGGCAGGCAGCTCAGGAGGACTACAAGGATGACATAAGGTTATGCAGGGAGAAAATTAGAAGGACCAAAGCCCAGCTAGAACTTAATCTGGCTACTGCCATAAAAGACAATAAAAAATGTTTCTAGAAATACATTACCAACAAAAGGAGGGCTAAGGAGAATCTCCATCCTTCAGTGGATGTGGGGGGAAACATAGTGACAAAGGATGAGGATAAGGCTGAGGTACTTAATGCCTTCTTTGCCTCAGTCTTTAATAGTAAGACTAGTTGTTGTCAGGGTACCCAGCCCCCTGAGCTGGAAGACAGGGATGGGGAGCAGAATGAAGCCCCCATAATTCACAGAGAAATGTTTAGCAACCTGCTACACCACTTAGACACACACAAGTCTATGGGGCTGGATGGGATCCACCCAAGGGTACTGAGAGAGCTGGCAGAAGTGCTCACCAAGCCACTTTCAATCCTTTATCAGCAGTCCTGGCTAACCAGGGAGGTCCCAGTTGACCGGAAGTTGGCAAATGTGATGCCCATCTACAAGAAGGTCTGGAAGAAGGATTTGGGGAACTACAGGCTTGTCAGTCTGACCTCGGTGCTGGGGAATGTTATGGAGCAGATCATCTTGAGTGCCATCACACAGCACATACAGGACAACCAGGTGATCAGGCCCAGTCAGCATGGGTTTATG
>VYZW01040212.1:646-16100 GCA_013401315.1 Balaeniceps rex | reverse complement strand
CTACAGAGGGATCTGGGCAGGCTGGATCGATGGGCTGAGGCCAACTGTGTGAGGTTCAACAAGGCGAAGTGCTGGGTCCTGCACTTGGGTCACAACAACCCCATGCAACGCTACAGGCTTGGGGGAGAGTGGCTGGAAAGCTGCCTGGCAGAAAAGGACCTGGGGGTGTTGGTCGACAGCCGGCTGAATATGAGCCAGCAGTGTGCCCCAGGTGGCCAAGAAGGCCAATAGCATCCTGGCTTGTATCAGAAATAGTGTGGCCAGCAGGACTAGGGCAGTGATCGTGCCCCTGTACTCAGCACTGCTGAGGCCGCACCTTGAATACTGTTTTCAGTTTTGGGCCCCTCGCTACAAGAAAGACATTGAGGTGCTGGAGTGTGTCCAAAGAAGGGCAACGAAGCTAATGAAGGGTCTTAGAGCACAAGTCCTATGAGGAGCGGCTGAGGGAACTGGGGTTGTTTAGCCTGGAGAAAAGGAGGCTGAGGGGAGACCTTATCACTCTCTACAACTAACTGAAAGGAGGTTGTAGTGAGGTGGGTGTTGGTCTCTTCTCCCAAGTAACAAGAGATAGGACAAGAGGAAATGGCCTCAAGTTGCACCAGGGGAGGTTTAGATTGGATATTGGGAAAAGTTTCTTCACCAAAAGGGTTGTCAAGCACTGGAAGAGGCTGCCCAGGGAAGCAGTTGAGTCTCCATCCCTGGAGGAATTTAAAAGACGTGTAGACGTGGTGCTTAGGGCCATGGTTTAGTGGTGGACTTGGCAGTGCTAGGTTGATGGTTGGACTTGATGATCTTAAAGGTCTTTTCCAACCTACACAATTCTATGATTCTATGTGGTAGAAGTTGTTAGGAAAGAGGATAAATAAAATCTGAGAAGCAGATGGAAAAGAAATCTATTGAATGTAAATCAGTGATTGGAATATTGCTCCAGATCTTTGTGATTTTACTATATTCATTTTGCATCAGGAAATTCTTACGATGGATAGATACTGTTTCTGCCTCCACATATATAGGATTAAAACAAAGGGGAGTTAATGAGGTAATGTACATTAGTTTATTCCTATCTCTCCTTATTTTCTTGTAGGTGGCAGAGGTAGACTTCCACAGCTTATTCTGATTACTTCTCTCCTGATTTCACACTTTCAAAATAAAACATAAAATAAAGTACATTCAGCTTCCTAGGACAGTTTTGGAGAGCAAGAAAGAGACAGAGAATACCTTTGCTACCATAGAAATGAGTTTTCTCTGTCTGTGCAGATGTGTTGAGACCATTCAACTAGATCCAGCATAAGTATGTAAACTCTTCAGAAAATGTTACATTGTGCAACTGAAGAATGGAAAAAATGCAAAGGAGAATTCTTCTTTGGGAAGTACTCTTCTTGTCAAAGTAGACAATGAAGCATAAGTAATTTGAGAAAAAGAAAAGGAAAAGTTTTATTCTACTTCAGCTCCAATAACAGTAAAAGTGAAGAAACCCTAGAGAAGTCAAATAAGTTGTACATAATATGCTTGGAGTTCATGAGGACCCAGTCAAAATTTCTATGCTGACAAAATTTTGCTCTGCTTCAGTGTCTTTACTGGAATTTGGAAGTGTGGTTTCACACCTGATAGACCTATTGGACCCCCACTCACTGTACTTGAGCTACAAAAGCATGCAGCAATGGATGTGGAAAGGAGGATGAAATACGAAATATGCCTGAGTATGACTGTGCACTGTGCAATTTACATTGGGAGAAGGCTCTGTTTACATGAATGAAAGCGTATGAGCAGTTTGGCAAACTTGCTGGGAACCGTTTACTTGTCAATACTACAAGGAAGGCTCTTAGCAATTGACCTTCTTATTAGATTTCTAGGGCTTCCTTGTTTTAATTTTAGCATTTATCTTATAATTTTATCTTCTGCTTTGGCTTAAAAATAACTTTACAGTGCAAAAGTACAGCTGGTAACACTAATAAAAAAAAATAAAAGAAATTATAAATCCCTAAGCATTTTAGATGGGGTTTGGATTTTGGAATGATGTTCCTTTTTCAGTTATCACTATAACTGAGTTCAGTCTCTCTTTTCTCAGTCATTAACCTCCTTTCCAGAGGTAGAGGCATTCCAGACATAATACCCTTTAAGGAAACAGTATAGGCTTATCCTGCCCACTTGTATCTATGACCTGAGAAGTGGAAAGGAGAAAACTACTTGAGAATCAAAGTAAGTAAATTAATTTTGTAAACCTCTGGAGTCAAAATATGCTGTGGGTATTTTGATTACACAACCTGTCTTTGAATGAGCAGCCATTGTCATGTGAAAGTTAATAAATCATGAAAATGTTGTCAATGTGCTTCTAATGATGTTGTAGGTAACATTTTATTTAAATGACTCTAAGAGGTTTTTACCTATCTGAGTTGGTCTAAATATCCTCCCTTCCTACCAGGAAATTATTGTTCTGATTCTAGTTTCAATTTCCAGTTACAATAGGAGAGAGTTGTTTAACTTTTTGGTCAGCATAATTTATATGAGTTCCTGCTTGAGCTTTCTCAGTCTAACCCTTGTTGATTTTTCTTCTTTAGAAAAATATTTTTTTTGCCCACCACTTATGATAATTTTTGAAGCTAACAGAACGATGCCTGACTGAAAAAAAAAAAAAGAAAGAAAGAAAAAAAAAGAACATGTAATAGTCAGCCATCTCCAGTTTCCAAACAAGTCAAGTTTTTTATAAAATGATTCTGAGTAGATCCCTCTTGACATGAAACATAGTATCTGAAGTCCTGAGCATGGACTGTCATAACTGTCTGAGCATTTTTATAAGCTAAATCACAGAATTAACTTCAAAACTTTCACTGTTTTTCTTGCTCTTTCTTCCACTGTCTTGTAGTTTGGGGAAAAAATGTTATTACTCTTCACGGACCCTTATCAGTAGCAGCTAATCTTTCTTACTCACTTAGGTGGACAGAAAAGACTGGTATTAAAATGTATAATAGAGGTTACTTAAATTTTAGTAGGCATGGAGATGGTCTGCTCTTTGTGCTGTACTCAGGCATTCTGGAAGCATGGTTCATTGGGATTATTCAGCAATAACGAAATGGTTCTTAAGGCAAAAATATTAATCAGCAATGATCTTGCATCAGGACCCTCCAGCCTCTTAAGTGGCTAGCAGAGATTTCTATTAGCAGGGACACTCACCTCTCCTCTTAGTGCTGAACCACATTAGAAAAGGGTGTCTACCTGGAATGGGAGAGATCATGCTTGCTGTATCCATTTTTCTCTTTTTTCAGTTTTTGTTTCTTTCTCTCTCCTCAGGGTCCATTAAGATGTACTTTAAATGGGAAAGTTTCCCTGTTCGGAATCTTGTATGCTAGCTGAGCACATACAACTGGTTGTACTGGAGCTTGCATTGCAGTTAGTGACCAGCTGCTGATGTTTAGCACCAAACATCAGCTTGTTTCAACTAGCACTCAATACCTAATGCTTCATTCTGTTGGAAAGCAGAGTGCTATATACTCCAGTGCTGTATGGTTACATATTTATCTTCCACATTTCTTAAGGCAAAACTCACTGACGTGTTTCTCTGATGTGCTCATAATCCAAATACCAGGTTTGCTGTCAACAAGTCATCTGATTCAAGAACCTTTGACTCTTTTTGCCTTTTTTTTTTTTTTTTTTTTTTTTAGGGGGAAGGTGAGGAGCAGCAACCTTCACATCTTAAAATCGTTTATGCCTCTAGGGGACCAGTCATTATCCTGCAGTAGGTATTTCAAGTTGGCAAATCAATGGAGAAGATCAGGGATGAAGATGAAAGACCCAGCTAGTCTTGACCCTTGCCACTTCTTTTTTTTTAAGTGTCCTTCAGTGTTGATCATGCAAAGAGTTACGCTTAGGCTTATTTTACCACCAGCCAAGATGGAGAGAACTCATCCTTCTTTTGAACTTATCCTCCTTTTCTCCAAAGGCTTTTTGAAGCAGCCTCAGGTTTAGGGTTAATGTTTTGTCTTTCTCTTGCTCAAGACTTTATTCTTTGCCTGAAGAATTTGTGAGAATATTTCTTTTTCCTTATGTTGTAATGACCATCATGTAATGACAATAATGACATACATGCTCTGGTCTTACAGCCCTAGAAAGAGCAAATTGAGTGCAGGTATGTCCTCATAAAAGCTTTTGTTCTGAAACAGGGTTAAGCATGATGAATGAATAATTTACTTTGGGGATTGCTGGAGATGGTTCCTTTAATGCAGAGACATATTCTGCTTTATAGCAAACCATGGAGTGTGAAAGTGTGTCAGTGATTAGGAAGAGGAAGGCTTCCCCATATGGAAGTGGGCAAAGTTATTCTCTCTGTTGCTCTGCTAAGCAAATTGTAAAAGGTACAATTTATTTTGTAATGAATGAAAGCTACCTGCTATTTTGATTATTGCTTCTATTTGTCAACCTTGTTGCAGTTGTCTATATACAACAGTAAATCAACAGCATTTTGAGTGAGCAAAGGTAGGAACCAACTAAAATCTAATCTATGCTTTTAAAGGAGATTACTATACTTTATACTTACTGTGACACTCTAAAAATGTTCTAATGAGAGTGAGGAAGATCCCAAAATAAGGTTTATGAAAAGTTCAGGAAATACAAAATTACTGACAACATTCTGTTGAAGACAGAGAGATATTTTGTGCTTCATTTGAAGCTCTTTAAATTTGCCTGATTTTAAAAAGTAACCAACACTTCTTTGAAAATATGCCTTTCAAAGTGTCTCCTGTAAACCATCAAATATTGCATACTCTAATTTCCTCCACATGTCTGAAATTGTAGGTTGGAGACACTGTAGGATTTTAGATTATTTTAGTCACCAAAAATACAGTGAGTCTTCTTTTGACTTTTAAAACTAACCTGGGTGAAGAGGTATCCATGCTTTCCAGACTTAGTCCTCATATTGTGGTTGAACATGGAACTTCCTTTTGATATTATGAAGGAAAAGACTTTATTGTTTCCAAAATTAATTCCATTGAAGAAGGAAATATTTTCCCATAATTAGTCCATTCCCTCCACACATGCTTTCTCAGCAGTGACCAGCTCCTACTAGTGCAGTATTTAGACATATTCTCAATCATGTCAATTTTATCATATGCTTTAACATAACTAGTGGAACAGCAAGTCCCCAAAGTGTGTTAGTCACAGTTTTAGATTAATCCTTAGATTAAGCCTCAAATGACATTTTAGCAATCTCTTAGATTCTAGATTCTTCATGGTCTGTAAGGATCTTAATTTATGAGACTTCTACCACCCTGTAGCTTTCTCCTCAAAAGATGTGACCTGATGTCTCTCTATTTGTACCAAAGCTGTACCTTGACTCATCAGTTCTTAGTGCAGAAGGATGGGAGGAGCATGGGGGCAAGGCCACTGAAGACTTGTGAGTCTCCTTTCCAGCCGTGTTTTCTCTGGTTGTCACCAAAATGCCTTCCTCTGTTCTTCAAAGATGAGCAGAATATATTTTGGCTGTAAAATCAAAACCCAAACCCCGTATGTCCGCATTACACCCAAATATATTCCTTCAGTGTGGTAGGAGCTTCAGAAGTTAAAGTCTGAGGCAAGGAAATAGCCATTATGAATTAAGAAATGTTAATCAGGATTAGGTTTACCTCAAACTTAATCATCTTGAAAAATTACCTTCTGGGAACTGCTTCAGTTTTGGAGATAACCATGGTACCTTACTTACTGCCAAGTGTGATGAGCCCTACCTGGCAATCAATCCTGCCACAGTTGCTTGCTTCAGGACATGTCTGAGAAACATGTTAGTGGCCTCTCTTTGATAGATCCATATTCTAATCATGCTTGATCTTGCATTAACATGTGAAGACTGTTTATAGACCTTGAAATGTGCATCTAACTACTCATGCTGTTATCAAGGTGGGTTTTTTTAAATGAAAGTTACTGAAATGTGAGTCAATACTCTATTGTTGGTGATACTGGAAGACAACATTTGACAAATACTGTAGAAACAGTTCAAAGCAATATTTGTGCCTGTTCTGGGTATTTGAAAGGCCATTCCCTTACATTTTTTTCTATCTTTTCATATACTTCCCAACAGAGATCTGTGTAGCTATTTATATTCATATTTCTGTATTCCTTTTCGGTTAATCCAAGTGTTTTATTGATTCAACTTGGTAACCTTTGATTCTTAGTGGAATTCCTTGAAGAAACACACAAACAACCCCTTCTCATGTTTGAGCACTGTGAGTACCAACTCTTTAGTCTTATCGCTACAGAAGACCTCCTGATGCAAGTATCTCATTGTCACCTCTGAAATGTAGTTACAGCATTGAAGAATGTGGAGGCAGCATTGTCCCGTTGAAGAATGAAAGCAGCTAGATCGCCGCTTTAGTTCACTGCTTTACACTTAAAGTATAGCCCTTACTGCTACTTCTACACCTTTGTTCCCTCACGTATGAGACTGAAATAGGTAATGTTTGTTTTGTTGGTTTTTACTTTTCCAGTGTTTCTTTCTTTAGTGCTCAGCACACATAATCTTTTACAATGGGAAGTTCGCTGATTCATTTTTGTAACTTGCTGTTGATTCCCATGAGCTCATTGGCCAAAGACTTTTACTAATAATGTCATATGAACTTCATCGCCAGCTATCAGGAGAGGTTTTAAAATCTAGGAGAAGAAACAATTATGTTAATAAAGCGTATTTACTTTTTAGACATAAGTACTTTATGATCTGGGAATAATCGGATTTTATCACTGAGGCTGAATTGTTGGGCACGGCAGTATTACTAGTTAGGAGGTAAAATTGATCTGGAAAAAATAGTTTGCGTTATCAGTTGCTTCTCTGTCAACCTTCTATCTCTCTTGATCAAGAAATGAAGTCCTTGGAAAATGAATGTACAAAACAAATGTCTGTTGTACAGCAAGATGTTCTTTAATTTACTTCCTTTTGTTTAAAAGTGACGTCTGTTTAGCACATCGGTTTAGATAGGATTTAAAGCAGTTGACATGACAGATTGAAAACTTAAAATGTAGCATGAATAATACACAGTAAATTTATGTTGGGATGTTTTTATTCACTAGGGAGCCCTGAATAAGTTAGCAGCACTTGCAGCCACAACTTGTATACAGGGGAATAATTTATATTTATTCCATTCTTCCAGGGAGCTAACTGATGTGTGCATGTGTATATATATATACACACATGTATGTATGTATACATGTGTGTGTGTATATACGTGCATAATGGATGGATGGATGGATGGATGTATATGCATATAGTCAGCTAACTGAGATTCACACACACACAATCCATGCAGTTTATTAACAGTTAGCGTATCATCTCTAAATGGAGCTCACTGCAATTTGAGATGTGCCCTGCTAGGAGCTAATGAGCAAACTCCTGCCTAATATTGACAATTAATCAGGCATAAAAGCATCTAGGATCAGGACCCATTGCCAAGCATAGAAGACTCATACAGACTTCAATGAAACATGATATGTGAACAAATTTGTCTAATTGTATATCAGTCCTATGAACAAATTCCTACCAAAACACTTAATTATCTACAGTACAGAAGCAATGCATCCATCTCAGAATCTGTTAGTGGCTTTATGGTTTGTTGTAAGCCATTTACCGTAACTAATAAATTGAAGGAAGTAGTATTATGTTTTCTTGCCAGTGTTCCTGTTTTAATTGGTCTTGTATACTTGAGCCAATATCTGTGCATTGGCTAGAGTAACCAAGTAATGGTTACACAATAAAAAGTGATCTTTATTGGCTGAATACTTTACTTCTGTTGGGGAGGGAGGATTTGGTCTCAAACTGATAAAAGTAATCTCAGAAGTCCAAAAAACAGTGCTATAAAAGGGTCACCCTTTCAGTCTATAGCAAAAGAATAAGAAACATTATTGCTAATACAGAAAACATGTATTTGCTCAGGTTCTATGAGCTTAATACTGATAATATATCTGGCATATGACTTTTTTTCTTCTAGAATAAAAACTGTATACCCCTTTCTAGTTTAAAATCATGGTAGAGGCTTTTTTGGCAACATCAATAGAAAGCCTGTTATGACACACAACAGAAAATCACTTGAAAAAATATTGCTGTTACTCACTACAGAAGAATGATTTGTGCAAAGATAAGATGCTTTGGCCTTGAGACACACACAAGTAAATTGGGTAGTTTTCCTAAGAAGCATTCTTGTTGAACTGTTTTTCTTTTCCGTTTCAGTTGACAATATGGATCTGTAGTATATAGCTGGATCTGCTGTGTGATAACACAACAAAGCCTGTGTTCTGCTCTCAGCGGTGCTATTTATACGTTGTAACATTTTTCAAAGTACCGTTTTGGTGTTCTTCCACTGTTTTTTAAAAAGACAAGATAACCTGCCCCCAAAACAGATAAATAAATAAATAAAAGTAGCTATGAGTCAGATTCAAGTCTGGATGTTTCACTGACAATAAAATCCCTTTTTCAGTTTATTTACGGATGAAGAGCTGCATCTCGCAAATGATGTAATATGAGCCAGAGTCCACTGCTTACAATTTGAGAAGGCAAGAGCTGCTCAAACCTTTTTCTTTAGCCTAATATTTTGAATGGACAGCAAGGACTGTGTCTGGCATTGGGCTGAGGTTTGACTATGAGTAGCTGTCATCCAAAAATCTCCACAGCAGTGAGGGCACAAGCCGCAGTCTCAAGTGGAAGCCAAGAGCAGTGAAGGAAGCAGGCTAAGCATCTACTCATCTTTATTTGAAGATGTCTCATAGTAAGAAAGCTCAGTATCACTGCTGAGCTTTCATACTGAAGTGTGTCTTCATGTGGTCTCTGGGAGAGACCCTTCTGTCCTGGATGCCAATCAGTTGTGCTCAGCCAGAAGCTGAAGTGACACTTACTCATTGCTGGAAATCAGGGAAAGAAGCAGGAAGGGATTTATGCTAGGCAACAGCACAAGGCTTAATTCATCCTTAGGCAGCAAAGAAAGGGGAAAAAAAGATTGTTCAAAAATTTAATACTGCTGTATTTTGGAATACACAGGTCATGAAAAATAAAACAAGACTAATCACAATTTTCCCTTATACTCAGAATTTACATTTTCATGGTCATGGTGAACATTGCACTGTTTGGCAATGGCTAGCTTTTAATATTAACCATTTTGTGTGAGTGTATGGTGTGTACATGCATGTCCACGTCTCAACTAAAAATCAAGAAGAAATATGATGGCCACTTGTTAAATGCTGAATTTTCCTTATGATTACAGTATACAGTGGGATTTCAGGAAGAAATACAGTCAATAAGTTATATTTTGGGGATGGGGGTTATTATTATTATTTCCATTTGTTCTAATAAGCAAGGACAAGAAGAGAAATTAAAAAAAAAGTCAGGAAGAAAGAAAGTGCAACGCTTCATTAGTTGCCCACTGCTTCCTTTAGCATCCCAATGTCCTGATAAAATGTCTGGATAGCCTCTGTGGCTCCAATACAGGTAACATGCTTTTTCACAGTGTAGAATGAATATGTATTCTGAATAGGTGGAGGAAACAAATTCACATGAAGGACATTGTATTCTTAGAGATAAACTTAGGAAGATGTGTGATCCTTCTATCAGGAACATCTTTCTCATTTTCTATAGGTAGATTATTTCTTCTTCATTTCTTGAAACATTTTTTGTTTTGGCTAATCACAATCAAAGGAAAATATATTAACAGCTGTAGTGTCGTAGATCTCATTTTCTCTTAATTCACAGTAAAACAGTAGTTTCATGGATAATTTGCTACACCCAAACAGGCAGACATGGAAATACAGCCATCATAGAAAAGGTTCTGCTGTAAGGAACAGGAAGAACAACTCTTTGTTAAAAATCATACATACATAGCACCTTTAACTTCTCTCTTTTCCTCATATCTTTTCTAAATAGAGCCTTTAGAACTTGCAGTGTCTCTCAGAACAGAAAAGATTATTCCTTTCTCACCATTAAATGTCTTTCCTCAACAAAACCAGATTCTCACAAGAGTCAAGATGAAACTATACTGTGCTCAGGATCAGGGGCAGCACACCAAGAGAAGAGGTTGCTGAAACTTTGCTTGCTCTCTCCTTTAATTCCCCTGCAGCTCATGCTGCTTTGTTGGAAGTTTTCAGCACAGTCGCAGGACTACACAGCATTCTTACTTAGAAAGGGACATCTGCCTTTGCACAGCTTTAGGTAGTTCAATTTTCCTACATACTCACATTGAAAGCATTACCTTAACACATACTCTGCAACTGAAAGAGAAAAGACCAGTGAGTGTGTGTATGTATATCTATATATACATATACACATAAGTATATAATTATTTATAATAATAAATACATATATGAATACATATATCAAGTTGACATCTCAAGATAGTGTAGAGTGCTTTTGTTAATTTCTGGCTGTTTATTTTTTATATGTGTTTAATTATAAAATGCTTAATAAAGTTCATTGACTATTCCTCTGTCCACCCTCATGCCGAAGCCAGGCCCACTTGGACAGAGCAGTAATGCCAGAGAAGGGCAGCCACATCACAGCAGCCTGTGTGGGAGGAACCAGTTGCCGAGGGAGCAGATGACATAACGGGGGGCAGATCAGCTCCCTCATTGCTTGGGACATAGAGCTGCCTGATGCTCCTGGGAGAACAGTCCTCAATGCAAAGTACTGCTGGAAGAGTTAAAAATATTTAGCAATCGAAAGTAAAATTTTGAAAAAATTTAATTTTTTTTTACTTTTCTGTTGAAAAATTAATTGAAAAAAATCAGGGAAGCAATCATTATGTCAGAACTGTTTAAGTTTCAAAATACATTTGTCAAGTGGAGTGAGGCTGAGCTGTTTGTAAGCCTAGCCTCCAGGCTCTGTCAATTGTCCTGAAGACTGATCTAGAATTACAAGTGAAGGCTGGAGACAGGGATAGAGAATGCCTACCTAGACCAGCCAACAGGTTTGGGACAGCTATAAACTCAGGGCAACTGTTGAGTCATTATGCTTTTTTGCCTGTATGCACTGGTGACACTCAGCTTTAATTTCCTTAGTTCTGCCTAAAATCATCAGCATTTGGAGGTGAGGGTATGCTCATATTTCTTTTCCCATCCAGTAATGATTAGTCAATATAAGGTACAACTATTCCTGCTAATTTTCCCTTGAAAAACAACTGAACCAGCATCTAGATGAGGCATCCACTGACACACCAAACCTCATTTTAAGGCAACAAAAAATAAGCCATAAAGGTAGTGCATAGGTGAAGAGATAAAATGTTGAAATGGCTACAGTTTGATTGATACAAAAATTCTTGGACTCTGAAAGGGAAAATAACTTCCCTCCAGACTAGTAAGCTTCTTTGGAGAGGTCACTGTATTAAAAGACTTTTATCCAAGCAACACAATGTATCTGTTCCTCCAGAGAGCCTTGAAGTACAGTCCTAACTGGGAGGTTGTAATAAAAATGTAAGTAGTCATGGGATTAGAGGCAAAGTTCTTTCATGAGTTAAAAGGGAGCAAAAATAAAGCGTAACAAAAACTGATTAACTTTCAAGGTGAAAGGAGGATTTAGAACCAAACCTTGTTTCTGAAGGCTGAGTCTGTAGTACATGGCCTTCAATGGCACTGCATGTGTTTACAGTATTATGTATATATCATGTGCTATTTTACTTTGAATAATGTACACCTTCTTAGAATATGACACTGTTAACAACCATAGAGGAAGAACTTAGTCAACCTGTTGACATAATCACAAAGCGCTGAAAAATTTCTCAGAAAAATCTATGAAGTTCTTAACATTTTGGAAGTTTCAGAAGTTCAGAAGATGGCTACAAACAGGGTGGTGCTGTTTGTGCAGATATTCAAAATTTTAAAGGCTAAAAGTAAAGTATAGGAAGGAAGAAGTAAACCATGTAGAAGACAGCATAAAACTGTGCTTAGGTCCTGAGTGAGGCTATGGAATAGAAGTTACGAAAAGTTTGTGAAGTTACATTATATCTTTTGTTCTACTAGTTGATAGTGTTGGAAGAAACAGTCAAACTTTTAGATAGACAAGACCTTTCTCAAGCGTGAAGTAGGAAAAAATAGAACTTCATAGTAACACAGTCACAATTAATTTAAAGTAAAAAGTAAATTTCACTATTTATGTATGTGCCTTAACAAATTATACTGAGACAGAAGATAATAAGAGAAACAATTTGTATTAATGTTCATTGCAGTAAAATATCATTTTTTGCTCCCAACTTAGAATTATCAAGGAATGTATTAGAAGTCTGAGGAACATCATTTGTCATTACATATCTGCCTTTTCATATGATAAATAACTTTTTAAAAATTGATGTAAGTTATGCTTGCAAATATCCTTTAAATCATCTTCAAAAATTTCTTCCATATACTGAAGATAAAGGAGAAACTTGATTTTGATATTTTCTTGCTTTTAAATGTCATACAGAAATATGTGTATTTATTTCATGGTTTAAACATGTATAAGCTTTACATTTTCTTTTAATGAGGGCATTAAAAGCAAAAATGACATGTTTGTGCAATGTTGCTGCCACAGAAGTAGAAAAGGCAAAGAGTACAAAATTTAAGATTTCTATCAGTGACAACTTGAGTATTTTGGCAGTTTGGATAAGAGCATTACTAACTTTCAGTGTAGCAGTGCAGTGGCTAAAGGAAGATGGGTGCCATGTTGGCCCCGAGTGGACTATGGGAGCCACTGCTCCAAGAGCATGTTCAGTGGGTGTTCCCTCTGCGCACAAGAAAAGCCAGGTGAACTTCAGCTGAATGAAACAGCTCCCAGCAAACAGAGCCCACATGAATTTGCCAACCAGTGGAAGAGGGTGACTAACTGGAAAATATGTCAGCAGGAAGCAGGGCAATAAGGGGAAGGTCTGGAACAAGAAAACAAGTCACCAAAGGATCCCTTGGAGCTGTCCAGTGAGGCTCTCCTTCCCCACCAAACCCAATTGCATGTAATGCAACAGCATCACCACGCATCTGAATTTTTGGAGTATTTATTGGAAAGGCTATTTGATGCTTTGATATGCTTTTAATTTTCTTTAGAGAAATGCAATTGACTAGAGCTAATTCCACTTAAAATTATGTGAATTCAACTTTAATTGAAGAAGTATTCCAACAACATTTATTAATAGCAGAAGATTCAATAAATATGTCCACAGCTCACCCAGTTGTAACAGAAGCTGTATTTAAATCATTCCTTATGAAATATAGGGAAAGGAAACAGAATTTTTTGATAAGATTTCTTTAAGTCAAAGTAGAAGCTCCCACATCTAATCATTTGGTGAAGCAACTGTCCATGTCCTTGTTTTGTCTTTGTTAACTTAGATTATACATTTAAAGTGTCTGGGTTCAGTTGTTCAACAAGTTCTAATGAAACACATGGGAGGGGACTGGAGAGAATCTTTTTTTTTTCCCCCTAGGTTCATCCAGTTAAAGGTGGCTGCAACAAACTTCCTTGCCCCCTCTTTAGAAATACAAATCACCTTTGGGCTGAGAAAAAGAATCTAAAATTCCAGACCCTGAGGAACTGACCAAGAAAACTCAGAACCACCGAAATAGGTGATAAAACCAACATTTCCCAAGTCTTCCAGAACTAGTGAAAAAAATTCTGTGTGTATATAAAAAAACCTTACAAAAACATATCCAAATAACCATGTCAAATATAATTTCTCATTAGCCGTATATAGGTAAAAATGTTTAGCAACACTAAACAATACGGTATTCAAAATATAGAACATC
The DNA here is from genome assembly GCA_013401315.1 of Balaeniceps rex. Lineage (NCBI taxonomy): Eukaryota > Metazoa > Chordata > Aves > Pelecaniformes > Balaenicipitidae > Balaeniceps > Balaeniceps rex. The sequence goes on along the minus strand of VYZW01040212.1, from coordinate 2,381 downwards.
TAGTTTAATGCAGATTAATTTTTAACAAGAATTCCTATGCAGTAGGCAGATAGTTCCCACATTCCATTGTGATTGACAAGCCTGACATATGGAATAGTTCACAAATTCCCAGGTGACTGACAGATGGAGAATAGAAAGGCGGATAAAGTTGCCTAGAGAGCTGAGGACGATTTCATATTCAGCGGTTTTGATCAAAAGGATTCCAGATCTCACACTAAATTTAGCACCGCTGGCAATTAGTGCATGATTTATTCAGTCCTTTCATTTGCTGGTTGACAAATGGAAAACAAGCACAAAATTAAAAATAAGTTTATTTCCAGCATTTCGGATATTTAAAATGTGTGTGTCTTTGTTTGCACATAAATTAACATGAGATGAATTTATAGTGAGATTAAATCTGAAATGGAGATGCAAGCAATAAATAAGAGCTTTTTTATGTATCTTTCGGGCAGAACAGGTGTTTGAATTAAGAAATACTAATATGTTTAGCAGCATGACTCCACCTTTAGCATTAGGGAGTTGATGCTTCCCTAAATTTAGAATAATCTTTCCACAATTTAAGATTCTTTCATAAGCTTCCAGCATAGGTGACCATCTGTAAGTCAATACTAATGCTTTTTAGACCAATAATATAATAAAGAAAAGCTATCACCATGTTTTCTGAAGACAATTGAAGAACTGCATTTTTCCTACTGATGTGTCTGCATAATTCTTACAAGTGGCAGTTAAACACAAACACAGAGTATGGGAATCTTCCCAGTAGTGGATAGTATCACTCTTTTATGAAAAATATACAGGAAACTCTTCAGATCAGTGAGTAAAAATAATGTTGAAAATAAAATTCCTGTTTCTCATCCATTCTACTCATTTTGGGGTGAAGAGACATTCACTCTAACAAGTTCATGTGAACCCTTTGGACCGAATATGGCAATATCTCATCCAAAAATGGAGAGTATAGCATGGTTCAACCACTCCTGGGAGAATCTACAAGTCAGGAAATTTCAGGTACATGCTTTCAATGCAGAAAATGATATATCATATAGTATGAAGAATGATAAAAAAATGTTCATTTCTAAATCTAACCCTGAGTGTTTCGTGTGAGCTTGTGCTCATCTTCCAAGGGATAATGCAGGCAGCTTAAAGCTCTGGGTATATCTTTTAAACATCCAAGTACAGTTCTCAATGTTTTGTGGAAAATATCATAATTTGCAGCCTGTAAGGTTGTAAGCCTGTAAGTCTACAAAAGGTTCTCTTTTGCAACAAATAAAGAGATATTAAGCTAATCTGAATAGAAAAAAAAAGGTCACTGCTCTTAGTGGAAAGATGGAGACTACTGATGGTAAATGTTTTAAATCCTGCGAGACAGAGGAACTTGTTATGAACTGGGAGTAAAACCTGCATTCCACCATTTAAAATTATTATCTACTTATAACTGAAATTATTTTAATTTTCTTTTGTGGCTTCAGAAACTTGGAAGTAATAAAAGAGGTGCAGTGTAACTCTGTAGTTACACCTATCCTCTAAGAAAGGTGTGTTTCCAAAGTCTCCATGAAGATTCAGCCCAATTTCTAGCTCGTGGCTTTAAGAAGTCAATGATTTAGCATAACACTAGCACAGCCCAGCCTGAGGAGCACAGCACACTTTGTGCTTCACTGCACTGTTTCCCCTCTTCACAAGACCCTGTGGCTTAATATTGCCATTTTCTCCTCCTCTGGATATCTTTTCCTTGCTCCCA